>KZ992625.1:0-25631 GCA_003614735.1 Thamnocephalis sphaerospora | reverse complement strand
TTCCTGTTCACCAACTGCGGCGGTTCGCTCATTGGTCTCATCCTATCGCGCTGGTCGACCGATCCATACTTTACCATTGTGTTTGGTGCCGAGACGGCGGCCATGGCAGTGATCACGGTGGTCTTTTACATTACCTTCCGTCGTCTGGACAAGATTGAAGTGTAGACCGGTTCTGAGAGCGGACAGACGCAACGGCCGCGATCGTAATGCCGTTCGCCTGGGCGATTCCCCCTCCCTTTGGGCACACTTTCCACAAACATTTGTAATGAACGATGATAAAGTGGCGTAGTGTCGATTTACATCATATATGCATGACGCAGTGGCAAAATATATGGAACCAGAAGATGTGTGTGTGTAGGGTCATGGCGACAAGGTTGCGATTATGGCTTGCGTGCCCAGTAAAAGTGAACGGGGACAAAGGTGCCGTATTCGCTCACCTCTTCGCCCATGCATGCCAGCAGTTCGTCCAGCGCCGCGTCGTCTGGCAAGACCGTCAGCAATGCACTGCGCATGGCGTTTGTCATTCGAACATAGGCGCGCTGTGCCAGCTCTCCCGAAGGACCGCCCCAGCTGCCGAGCGGCACTTCTACCGACTGGCGATGTACATCTCGGAATCCAGCCAGCGACAGCAGCTGGTCCAGCTGGTTCACACCGCTCGTGTCAACGCCACGCGCTCGAAGCATGTTGACCATGTGCTGGTTGAGTTCGGTCGTGCGTGGACCTGCGTTGCCCAGCATAATCTCCTGTTCGACCACTTCGATGAGGCCACCGTGCCGAAGTACTCTGTAAATATCTCGAACGCGTCCAGGCCACACTGCCAGTGGAATTCGATGCCCAATCATGCGCTGGTGCACAAAGTCAAAGCTTCCATTCAAATAGGGCAGCTCTGCATGATACCGCGTCAGTATCGCCTATACTCACGCTTCCATCGCCTTTTGTGTGCTTACTTTTCTGTGAGTTGATAATCTCTACCCGACAGTTGGTCGGAAGTGGCAGCTGTGTTACTTCGTCCGCAACGGCAACATCGGCGCCGATGACTTTACATTCAGGAAATCGTTGTGCCATGGACTGCAGACCACCAAGCAAGTTAGCTGTAGATAGGACATTGTCGCGTCTCTCATCATAGACAGCCACTTACGCGAATCCAGGCACCGCTTTTGATGCCAATACTGAGAATGCGTCGTGGCTGGCAAATTGGTGCGACATAGTCACCGCGCACAATGTAGGCTAGCAGCTGATGTGCCTTGCGGTCCCTACGATAGCACACAGCCCCATTCTGCCGAGTGAGCATGGATAAAAGAGGTCGAGTGCGCCTGTACGTACCAACTCGTCTGGTTTACGTCAAACGCAATCACCGAATCTACGCTGGAGAGCGGCAAGGATCGGCTCGTTTCGGTCGATGTGCAGCGGACTGTTCCGGCATCGGCTCCAGGCATCTCACCGAGCTCACTCTTTCCCTTGCCTGGTTGCGTCATCAGCTGACGCCATAGCATCCGCGGTCCCAGTGCGGTACACATCATCTCGCTCTGTGCGTGGTTGCTTTCCTTTAGGGCGGCCGCATCGGGGGAGGGAGCGGCGCATGTCGCCTGAGTATGCAGCACCTGACACTCGGACGAGTCGGTAGCAGTGTTGCGCAGGGCACTGGCATTTGGTGCGCTGCGCCGCTTGACTGGCTTTGTGCCTATGAGCGCGTTTACGGCAGAAAAGCTGCGTGACCGTGAAATATACCGTCGTCGGCGGTCGTTGATGGCGCGCCAGCGGGAATCCTTATCGCGTATAACAATGTTTGGAATGGCAACGGGGTTTACCGGTACTGGCGCTGGTGTTGGCGCTGGTGTGGTCGTCACACTACTAGGGACACTCTTTCGCCTTTTGAACCAGTCGCGATGCCGATGCTGCTGCTGCTGCTGCTGCTGCTGCTGCTGCTGCTGATAACCAGTCTCTGATCCACTGCGCGTGCCCGTGAAAAAGGTCACACGAGACGGCGATGGCGCCGAGGACGATAGAGGTGAGGGCGAATGCGACGACAAGGATGGTGGCTGTGGCTGTGGCTGTGATGGTGACGAGACCAGCCGTGCGGACACTTTTTCCGAGCCACGTTCCTGCGAAGGTCGAAACGGCCGGCATGGTCGCACTGGAGCCGACGGTGCGGGGTCGCTGACGGGTGTAAAGATGGTGCTGGTCGCAGAGGCTGCCCCACCTGGACTAGCCCTGCTTGCGCGCGCACCCATGTGTACAGAGAGCAAGCGCAGTAAAGCGTAGAGCGGACGGCAGCGGCGGCGGCGGCGGTGGTGGTGGTGGTGACGGAAGCAGTATTGAAGACTGCGAGCGCCGCTCTCCGTGCCCGCGGGTATACGTGGTTTAAGCGGTGGGTGCGTCCGTGGGCAACGGCCAACACATGCATTTGCGCTCGCACGTCTCGCACACACACTGTGTGAGAGACGAGCGGCCGGCAGGGGCCATGGCGTCGAAACGACGGCAAGCCAAGGTGCCGGGCGGATCGGGTTGTGTTGGCGATGTGCGCAGCGCATTACAGCCTGCCGTGAGTGCCCGTCCGCCCGGCGCAAGCAGGCCATGGCAAGCATGTGCCGGCCTTGCCCGACGCAAAAGGCGTCTGTGTTTCCCTGTTGCGCTTAATATGGCACTGGATGGCCACCGGTGCGCTACCATCGGCCGACGAAGAGCAGACACACACGTACGCACACATACGCACATGCACCCTCAACCGGCCGATCCTTGCTCTGTCAACCGATGGTCGGCGGGGCGTGCGCATGAGTCCACTTGTGTTCATGTGAAGCTGACGATATAGCTGGCCGACCGCTGGCCGTTCATGCTCGTCAGGTCTTACCTCCGCTTGCCACTTTACCGCTACCATTCACAGTCACGCACCCTCGTGTTCTCGCCGGGACTACACTCGCCCGGTTTTCTGTCTGCTTTATTTTTTCCACTCACTGGCACGGCGTTGCAGCGTGGCTGCCGGCCATCGTGTGAATTTGCGATTCTCATTAGAAGCTTCATCCTCGGCACGCAGATAAAAAGTCGCTGCTGCAGTGCATCCGACCGCCGCTGCTCCGCACTGGCTATCTCTCGCACACCATTGTCGCCCTGTTTCTGGGTTTTATCGCTCTTGCATCAGGTTTTCGCCAGCGGCGTCCTGTCGTTGCAGGTTGTCTCTGCCGTCTGGACCAGCAAATTTTTATTGGACTCGTTTGTTTCACTCGCCAAACGCCGCCACCCGCCAAACACCACTACCATGTACTTTCTCCCTTCGTCGCGGGTCAACGTCAGCATTGAGCTGCAGGAGGGGGCCGCTGTGCTGCGCGGCAGTCCGAGCGAATCTGTCGGCACGGTACTGCGCGGCGTCGTCGTCGTGACCATTGCCGAGTCGGCGCGTATTCGATCCATTCATGCCCGCTTCCGAGGGCGGATGCGGGTCTGGTGGAGTGAGGGTAAGCACGGGCGGTCGATGGCGCCATCGGCACGCTCGCACGCGTACTAATGCATTTGCCGGTTCAAAGGCGCCGAGCCACACCAGATTTTCCGTGAAGAGAAGCGTACGCTTGTCGACCGCACGTGGGTGTTTCTGCCTCAGGGCAAGCATGCCCACGTTATGGAAAAGGGCGTCTACCGCTATCCGTTTGAGGAGATGCTGCGCGGCGATCTGCCCGAGACCATCTACGTCGAATACGGCAGCGTCGAGTATCGCATCAAGGCCACGGTGGAGCGGCCGGGACTCCACTACAACTGCACCACCGACCATGAAGTACACGTTGAGCGTCATCCGTATTCGGCAGCGCCCGAATGGCTGGAAGGCACGCAGGTGTCCGATACTTGGGAAGGCCGCGTTGCCTACACGCTCAGCATCCCCACCGTCGCCTACGGCTGCGACGATGTGGTGCCGGTACACCTGGACTGGCAGCCGGAGCACGAGTCGACGCAGGTACGCGGCGTCATCTGTACGCTGGTCGAGCACGTGGAGTACAAGCCGGTGGGCGGTATGACGCGTCGCGACCAGCGCTGCGTCGCGCAGCACGCTGAAAAGTTTAGCGATGGCGAAGCGGGTGGTACCTGGAAGCGCACCTTCTTCTTCCGTCTGCCGCACAGCGACCACCGGCGGCCGACGCAGCGTGTGCAGTGTGACTGCCGCACCGAGTGGATCCGTGTCAAACATCGGCTACGCGTGCACGTCGTCTTTAGCGATCCGCAGGGCGCGGCCAAGGTGTTTGGCATTCTGCCGGTGGTGGTGCTGCCCGAATCGCCTACCATTATGGACACGGATCTGCCGTGCTACGGCAGCTACGATCGCGGCACGTTGATCATGAGCACGCCGGCGACGCCGCAGCTGACGCCGCGCGGCTCCTTCTCGGAGGATCTGAACGCACTCGCTGTCCCCACGCACCACCCATCTGCCGGCGGCATCGATGGGCTCGGCGCGCTGGCCGCCATTACCGCGGCACTTCGCGGACGCCAGCAGTCGCAGCATCACGGCCGGCAGACAGCGTCGGCACCTGCATCGCGGATGGGTTCACCGCGCGCCACCTACTGTGCGCCAACACCGCCTGAAACGGCCGATGCTTCGCCAGCCATCACCGCCTACGGTCTGATGCTTCCGCGGTCACGCCAGTCTGTCCCCGCATGGCTGGACAACAGCGCGCCGCTGCCCACCTACGAGGCTGCCTCACGATCTCGGCAAAATTCGCTGCCAAACTACGACGAGGCCGTGTCGGGCATTGCCAGCCTTTCGCTACATACGGCATGCCACCCACGTGCTTAGTGCTTTATCTCAGACTGGGTCTAATTTTATTCATCCACCACGCGCGCATATCTTCGGTTTTGTTTAGATTTCGTCTTTAAAATGTATACCAGCGCACGCGCATAATTTTCCGGTCACACATGCTACGATGATCTACCGAGCGATGACGGCAGGTGGTCTAGCGACTCCATATGGTGTCTAGAGCGGGCTAGAGATGGCGAATGTCGCGCGCAGCAGGAATACACCACGCTGGTCGGCTCACCCTGTCTGTGCGTTCACCGAGCACGTTAGCGCAGACGGAATACGTATTTTTCCTACGGCCATCGGCATGGTGGAGGCTGGAAAGGGGCGGGTGGGCTTATTACTTAAACTGCAGGCTACCACGCGCTAGCATTTATCCGCTGGCGTAGCCTCGTGATAAGCGCAGATCCTGCTTGTACAAGATGTGGAGACAACCCCCAGTGCACGATGGTCGGGCTGAGCAAAAGTGCGCTGCCAGCAAAGACGACACTTGACGAGCGCGACAGGAGCTAGTATGCAGTGTGGCTATAGACGTACTGTTTCATGGCATAATCTAGCACATACAGCAGCAGACTGCATTTTTTGCATGCTCGCTTGTTTACCGTACATCACCTTTACCGCTGCTGGTGGTCTATACCGCTAGCCGATAGGTGGCTGGTGATCTTGCGCTGTGAAGCAATGAGCATATGCTCGATCCAAGGTAACCATGTTCAAATCACATATCCGACTTGATTCAATCTCAGGCGAGCTGACGCAATCAGCTCCGCTTGCTGCCTGCTGAGCCGCGACGACGATGTAACAGTGCGCGCGATCGCTTTCTCCAACTTGCTCTCACTATCATCGCCCCAGTCGCCATTCTTTCCACGCCAGGACCTGCTGCCGAGTCCTTGCCGCCATGTTTCTAACGCGCTCAGAGTACGACCGCGGTGTCAACACCTTCTCGCCCGAAGGCCGTCTCTTCCAGGTCGAGTATGCGATCGAGGCCATCAAGGTGCGTCCTTGCGTGGCGTTGAATGACATGGCCGGTGCACAGACATAGTGCTTCTGGCTGGACATTGGCAATGCTGACCTACTGGGACGGCCGTCATCCGCAGCTAGGCTCGACGGCCATTGGCGTGACCACCAAGGAGGGCGTGGTGCTGGTGGTAGAGAAGCGCATTCCGTCGCCACTCATGGAGCCAGAGTCGATCGAGAAGATCCAGGAGATTGATCGTCATCTGGGCTGTGCCATGTCGGGCCTGACAGGCGATAGTCGCATCATCATCGAGCACGCACGTGTGTCGTCGCAGGTGCGTGGTCGATTGTGGAGAGCGTGGCATTGGACATTTGGTCGCATAGCACTTGCGCCGGTTGGCACATGGGTGTGGCATGGATAACGTGCTGATGCAGGCTTGCAATGCGTGGCTTGATGGCAGAACCACCGCTTTATCTACGACGAGCCGATCAAGGTTGAGAGCGTGACGCAGTCGGTGTGCGATCTGGCCCTGCGGTTTGGCGACAATGATAGCGAGGAGCGCATCATGGTGAGTAGAATGACTGTAGCTAGGGTTGGCTTCCGCTGAGCCTGCGGTGCGTGAAGATTTACTGACTTTTGCCGCGTTATTTGTAGAGCCGTCCGTTTGGCGT
The DNA here is from genome assembly GCA_003614735.1 of Thamnocephalis sphaerospora. NCBI lineage: Eukaryota > Fungi > Zoopagomycota > Zoopagomycetes > Zoopagales > Sigmoideomycetaceae > Thamnocephalis > Thamnocephalis sphaerospora. The sequence goes on along the minus strand of KZ992625.1, from coordinate 19,231 downwards.
TGCTCTATTAATCGCCGGCTTTGATGAGAACGGTCCGCAGCTGTACGTACCATTGCGGAAATTGGCGCGCTTACTGCCACAGTCTGCTCTGGGCGCTGAACTTTGCTAACGCGTGCGCATGTCGGCCAAATAGATATCACGCTGATCCGTCGGGCACTTATATTCGCTATGATGCCAAGGCCATTGGCAGTGGTTCCGAGGGTGCGCAGACGGAGCTGCAGGAGCATTTCCGCAAGGCAAGTTACAGCGCATGCACACACAATGTAGTTTTCCGCACTCGCTAACCACTACTGGGTACGGCACGATAGGAGCTGACGCTGGCTGAGGGAGAAATGTTGGCGCTGCGCGTGCTCAAGCAGGTCATGGAAGAGAAGCTAAACAAGACAAACGTAGAAATGGCGACAGTGTCGGAGGCGTTTGGCTTCCACATCTACCCGGCCGACCAGCTGCAGTCGGTGATTGATCGGTTGTAGACTGAGCCGCATGCCAATGCCACCGTGTGTGTGTGTGTGTGTGTGTGTGGACTGATGGACACATGGTTGTAGGCATGGGCAAGCTGCATCTCTCAGTAAAGCAAACGCCGCCGTGCCCAGAGTAGCACGCGCCATGGTATATACGCAAACAAATGCTGCACATGCTAGCGATGTAATGATGGGCATATTTTTGCTTTCTAGGCGAATAACATGTAAATAATGCGCAGTGGCTTGTAGTTTTGTCGCTGAAACGGCCAAGACGACCGCTCTTGCGTGCGCGCTAGTCCTTGGCCACCAGACCCGAGTAGTCTTCCCAGCTGTCGCGTCGCGCAGATGCATCGGCCGGTCCAGCGCCGTCGGCGGTTCTCGAGCTGCTTTCGTCGCGCTTGTCCTCCTCGGCCTCTTCCTCGGAGGCGTCCGTATCCGAGCTCAGCGCATCGTTTTCATACATGAGCTCGCCACCAGTGTTGGCCGGGTTGGCGCTGCTGTCTGCTCTGCGATGTCCTGCCAGACTGTCTTGCACATCCTCCAGATCATCATAGCCATCCTCGCCAAATGCTTCGTACAGCTCGCGCGACGTCACATACTGCCGCGCTTGCTGGGTGAGACCGGATGGAGCGTCGCCGTCGGCATTCTGCTGCAGCGCCTGGAACTCGTAGCTGTTGTTGCCGTAGCCGCGCCGACGATCGTAGAACCGCCGCTTGGCCCAGTAGGCAGTGCCGGCAATAGCCAGCGCTAGAACCACGCCGAATACCGCGTACGCGATAAAGTGGTTCCTAGAGGAAGACGAGTCGACCGGCGTAATGCCAATTCTCGAGCCGCTGCCCGTAGCATTGCCGAGTGGCTCGCCGCTGTTGATCGGCATCGTCGCCTTGTCTGCGCCGGCTGATGGTATCGAAGTGTTTGGCGCAGCATGCTCTACGGTCGGTCCCTCGCCCCACAACTTCATGGTCCAGTTGTGGAAAGTGCCGGTCATCTCTGGATTGATGCGGTCGCGGACGTTGAGCGTCCAGTTGCCCAGCGGACTCTCGTCCCTGTTTGTCGCCAACCGCCGCCGATATCACATGGTTAGCTAGCGACAGCAATCATACGTCATGCGCACTACTTGCCAGTGCTTGACGGTCATAAATCTCCAATACCTAAAGCCATCGCCGCTTTCGTCGTTTTTACGCGTTGCTGCCAGCTGCGACACAATGTGGTTGGGCGAGATGAGAAACACTTCAACGTCACCACGCCGCTGGTGGTCAATGTTAACGGTCACGGTGATGTGCTCCAGCTGACGAAACTGTACGTGGTCCACCATCTCGCGCGTCACCGCCACGGTGCTATTGACGCCCAGTTCATTATTCGGTATACGCTGCTCAACCGGCTGGAATGGCTGCTCAATCCAGACCTGCCGGCCTACCAGCTGATGAGTCTTGGCCATCTCCACAATCTGATACGAGTCGATCTTGCCAAAGCCAAACTTGTTGCTGTGCATCCAACCGGCCGCCGTCTTGGACCAGCTTTCGTCCTCCTCAGTGATGGGTATTGCGCTGCGCACGGTCAGATGCTGCATATCCCGCCAGGTGAGATCCGGCCTAGATGATGTACGTATTAGCGTAAATGCAAGGTAGTCTTTTTGACATAGCACTTACCGAACGGAAAGCACCAAGGCATAGATGCCAGCGGCTAGCGGTGCGGCAGCCGACGTGCCACCATGTCGTTCAGTACATGAATTTTTGCCAATGTCGGTGGTATACTAGTGGCGCATATTGTAGTTAGCGCTATGCACTGCATAGTTGGTATGTGCGCATCACCTACGATAAAGCTTCCGCCGCCGCTGCTGTACGTAACCACCATCATGGCCGAGCATGCTTCCGAGTAGTAGGGATGCCGATTGAAGCGATCAATGGAGCCGACCGTGATAGAGTAGATGCTGTTGGTGTAGCCGTCGCTATTGCAGTGATCGTCAAAGCTGCCGCCATTGCCGGATGCAAAAACAAATACCGTGCCCTTGCCGCCGCGGCCATTCTCCACACCGTTGACGATGGCCTTTTCGACGATATCGTGCGGTCCTTCCATCGACTGACCGTCATCTGGCGGCCCCCAGCTGCACGAGTAGATGTGATTGTCCTGGTAGCCGTAGTTGAGCGACAGCGCCTCATCTACATCGGTAATCTCCTTGGAAAGAATGCGGATGCCTAGTGGGCACGATTAGACGCCGCTATCACACACTTACGACCGCGCCTGTCTGCCAATTTCTCACCAGCTACTTTGGCATTATACGCAATGCCGACACCGCAGACGTCGTTGCGGACTGCTGCCACTTCGCCTGCGCACCGTGTGCCGTGGACATCTTCACGCAGACGCGGCATAGGCAACTTCACATTGTCGTTGTAGTCGTGCGAACCCTCAGCAAACTGTCGCCCACAGCAACGCCACATGCCATCCCGTTAGTCGCTATAGCATGCTCTGTGAAACATGTCCCTTGCTTACAAAGTTGTCCTTGATGTCTTCGCTGGTAAAGTCGATACCATCGTCCACCAGCGCGATGACCACGCCTTTGCCCGTGATGTTTTGCTGCCAGACACCCGTTACGTTGATGTCGTTGCTCTGCTGTTCCGAGTTGAACAGATGCCACTGGCGCCAGTAGCCAGGATCATGAATATCAAGCTTCTCCACAATCTTTTGCTGTTCCTCAAGCGAGTTTGACGGTGGGATAATACCACGACGATAGCGCTTTCGTGGAATCTGCGGCGAAATAGTGCGCACTGCGCTAACCACCTGCATCGCACGCTTGCTCAGGTGCTGGCTGCGCCGCACCAGGCGGTGATACCGGCCAAGCACCCAGTCGTCAGCGTGGTTGTCGCGCAGCGGTCCTGCTGCCGAGTTGTGCACGCGGACCAGATGATAGCCCTGGATGGTGCCGACCGGGCCAACATACTCCACATCCAGCACTGATGCGACATCGTCCGCATGCACATCGTCAAACTCGATCGCGTAGTAGCGGTAGTCGTCGTGTGCCATCGTGTAGGCGTGCGGCTGTTCCGAAAACAGCATATCGTGGGCAGTACGCCAGGCCGGCAATGTCGCTGCGCTACGAACCGCTGGAGCAGCGGCTTGTCGAGCGACCGGCAGCAGAGTATGCAGAACAGCATGACCAGCGATTATTGCCGCCAGCAGCAAAGCGGCCTTTGCCCAGCGATTACGCCAGCGGCTCGGTAGCGGCACCGCAGGACCATCGGCAGCGGTGGGTCTTGGCGCTCTGGCAGCAGCCTCGCATAGCATGATGGAGATGATGCGCGCGTGCGGAGTGATGGAGTAGGCCTGGCTGCCCTGGGGATTAGGCTCAATATACAGCGGCACGCTAAAGACGGCCCTGGCAACAAGAATAGAAGCGCGCGCGCGTCGTATACGAGACAGCGTAGCAAGGTGGCGCGTGTGGACAATCAAGTGCTGAATGCTAACAGTTAGAGGTGTACGCGTAGGACGTCGGACGAAACGCACAGGGCGCCAACAAGACGGCGCGCAGTGGTTGAATCGCGCCGATGCCTGCGTGCTGCACCACCATAGGTGCCTCTATCGCGAAGGCTGCACCAGCATGCAGACGCTCAGCGCTGCCTCTACCACCGTTAGCGCGACTTGGCTGGAGCGGAAAATCAAACATTGTTGGAGATACGCTGACGGAACCGACAAAGCACTATCGCATCGAGGCAGCCGCACGCTGCACATAGACGTGGGTCATCACGTCCTTTTTGGTGATTAGTCCGAGAAGGCGGCCTTGCTTCGTGACCAGCACAAACCGAAGTCCCTGTTGTCGGCAAGGTACGCGCAGTCAGGGCATGTCGCTGTCGCAGTCATCGTCGCACGATGGAACGCACCATTTTGGCAAACATGTCGACGGCCGAGGACACGGGAAAGTTGGGCTTTACAGTTAGTGGCGTCTGCGGTTGCCCGCAGGACATTAGCAAATGGTAGTGGGCCTATGCTCAAGCACAGCTACCTCATTCACCCAGTCATGCAGATTGGCCGACTCGGCCGGATCCACATTGTTTGGCACTGTATTGAAGAAGCACATGGTGTCGCCCGGTAGATCTCGCTCTACAACGACTGTGTCTATGTGGACGGACGAGCGTTAGCGCCATGGACAGGCAGGCTCAACAAGAACGCGAGCTGCTGGCACTTGCCCAGCGCATTGCGCAAATCTTCTTTGGCAATGAAACCGGTCAGCTTCATGTCGTGCGTTGACCGCACAACTGGATAGCCGTTGTAGTGCGCCGAATCCAGCAAGTCCTCTGTACGCCGCGTCAGAGGCAGCATGAGTGAGCAGGTGGTGGCAAGGGGTGGCAGACGCTACGTAACCTGCCTAGTTCCGAGACGGTGTGTCCCGACTCTGCCACCACCACCAGATCCTCGACGCGTGTCATCACACGCTCTACGGGATAGTCGCCGCTTGGGTCATCGTTGTCGCTGGCCTCCAAGTACGGATAGTTTTTGAGCCGAATCACCGCATCGTCCAGCCCGCCGCGGTCAAAAGCGTCGCCCACCCATTTGCTAATCATCACTGCAGGGGGCGCTGCTCAGCCGGCGAGCGCGCTGCAGTGCGTCTTGTACCGTCACATACCTGCAATCATAATTGGCAGCACATAGGTGAGTGCGCCTGTCAGCTCAAACATGATCACCACCAGTGAAACTAGAATGTCGAGCTGTTAGTTGCGATGTGTCCCCTACCACCAACCATCTAACCAGGCTCACCTGTCATACGCGTAACGCCACCCATTGCAGCCGCAGCGCCGACCAGAGCGTAGGTTCCCGGCGTGATGCACTGGTCATTGGCAATACAAGCTGAGAATAGCCATGCACCTGGATAATTGCTATAGACGCCGACAAGATCAGAGAAACGTTAAGGCCATTCTCTATCGTGCGCGCGTCCAGCTAAACGCACCGCTGCCATGCCTGAACAAGCATGCCTAGCGCTCGACCAAAGCAAGCGCCAATAGCCATGGAAGGCATGTAGATGCCAGCCGGCACCGGCAGACCAACCGCCATGATGGTCAAAAAGATCTTGGCCAGTCCAGCCAAAATAAGCAGTCCGGCGGTTGAGGGCACCTCGCTCTGACTGAATAGCATCCAGATGAGCAGCCATCGCGCATCATACCACGGCTTGCACCACACAACCTACTCGCATAGACCTTGGAAATCGCCGGCGGTGCACTCCTGGAAGAGATACAGGACAAGCTCGGCCGCGTCCACACTATGACACATTGTCTTGTGTGTGAGGGTACAGATCAAGGCTGCAAAAAGGTTGCCGCACACTTACCGCATGAAAATATTGAGATAACTGATGACGGCCGTGACCAGAGCAATGGCCACGGTTTCCGAAACGGCTGTGCGGCGTAGACTAATGTTTTCGCGCGCCGCCACCAAAACCAGGCACATTTTTTTGAAAAAGGCACCCAGCAACCCCTGTACGTGTATCGCTGAGTCTACGCGGCCATAGCAGAGGCTTTGGCTCGCTTGCCAGCGCTACTTACACCAATGATACCCAGTAGACAGAAAAAGATCATTTCAAAGTTGTGCCAGACGTGATCGTAGGTAACCTGGAACAGCACTCGTTTCCCCGTGCGGAATGGATCCACCACCTGAACAGGAGAGCTTAGAATGTGCGGTTGGCAGCAACAGAGTACCATAGCTCACCTTGAGCGCCACCGCAGCAAACATGGCGCAGAAAAAGCTACGCCACATGGTCTTGTAGGGAAAGTAGTAGGACACTTCCTAGCGTGCACGTTCCAGGTGAGTGTCCGGCCGCCCAACGTGCCAAGGCACAACACGCATCATCTACCTCAAGACTGAACAAGACACCGCCAATAGGCGCGCCAAATGCCACGGAAATGCCTGCAGAGGCCGCCGCCGACAGAATCTCACGCTTCTTTGCTATGATCATCGTTCATGTGGTAAGAGACGGTTCACGCGTGATCCACCGCATGCTGCCCACCTTCATTGTGTCGGTACTTTGGCGCAATGCGCGACAACACGTTTGCTATTGCGCAGGCCACATGGACAAAGGGTCCTTCCTTGCCCACGTTGAGTCCGGAGGCCACGGTAATCACCTGCCACAACGTGCACCATGGAGCGCATCAGCTATGCCACCATACCGCTCAATCTCTGGCTCAGCACTCACCAGAGTGATGCTCTTGATGAATAGAACGCGTGCACCAAGAAAGGCGCGAATGATATAGCCGGCCAAAATCGTCTTGATTTCAGGAATACCGCTGCCAGCGGCAAACGGCGCATACACATCTACAAGGTAGGCTGCTACGGCCGCCAACGTCACCTGTAGAGCGGCAGCGTCAGATGCCAGACCAGGGTTTGCAGGGCCAGTGCGACAACACTTACAGCGCTCACGATATAGGCCAGGTAGGAGACCCAAAAGGCACCCGCGGCGGAGGTGGTGACCACCAGCTGGCTCCACGGCACCCACTCGCCGCACGATTTGCTGGCTAGCAGGGTGCGCCCACGTCAGCTGTCGGGCCACGCTGTACCACGCTATCCTGGCGATTACCTGGCAGCTGCCAGCAGCAAAAGCGCTGGTTGAGATAGAATGCCGTTTTGCAGTAGCCAAAGCCAATGTCGCTCAGCCATTCCGCCGCAATATCAAGCGCGCCGACAAGCAGGCCAGCGATAATACCTGCTCGCTCATGCATGCGTCAGCCTGTCGGCGCACGGTCCTGCACCGCTACAAAGCCCCCAGACCTACCGACAGCTGGGACCAGAAACCACGCTTGCAGCGAGTCGAGGTTGCGCAGTAGCGTGCCGCGCAGGCCTCCCACCTCCGCAAGCTTCTGCTTTCGCTCGCGTTCATGGGCCAGGTCGCGAATCCAGTCTATATGCGCGCGCGCCACGTCAGTATATGCGTCGCCTAACGCATAGAGACAGGCCGCTTGCGCCACACCGCACCAATAGTGGTAAAGTCTTCGCGTTTGAGCGCCTGTTCGTCAAACTCGGCGCCCGATGCGGATGGCGGGCTGGACACATCGTCCAGGCGCTGGTAGACGGGCGACGTCGACTGGGTGCCACGCCGCTTAAAGGTTAGGCCGCGTTCACGGCGAGTCAACACCATGGCGACAATGACCGCAGGCTCGTCGACCCGCAGACGCCCACGCTGCCTTTCCACAGACAGACGGCAGGCGTGTAATTGGGCGGCAAAGCCAGCAGCACGTGAGCAGCGAGACGGAAAAGTGTCGAAGCGGTACACGTAGGCGGCAGTGGGGGAGAAGTGAAAGGCGCAGGCTACACCTATTATACGCACACGCACACAAGTCTGGTTTGACATGGACGGATCTTGCGGCGGTGTGCGCGTCTTTATCTCTCACCTTTAGCCGCTGCACCGATGCTTATCGCGCCGAGCACCGTTCCCGCCACACCTTGTCCTCGGTTCACGCCTCCTACGCCTCCTACGCCTCCTAGGTATTCTCCCTGTCCCGCGTGCCTATCGCCTGAGTTGGCGGGTCGAGGCCACCCGTCCACCGCTCGTGAGCACCCCTTTCTCGCTTCTCTGTTGTTCATAAACCGCCGCCGCTGCTGCCAGCGCCGCGGCCGTGTTGCCAGCCTGTTGTGGCTCTGTGACTTGGTTCGTTCTACACGCGCTCGTGCATCGTTTGTTCACACTGTCTGTCTGTCTGTCCGCCCGTCCGTTCGTCCGTCTGTCTGCCGCACTGTCACTTGCTTGTTGCCAAGCAGCTAGCTTTTTGCCACGTACGGCTGCGTCTAAACGGTAGCGTGACCAAAGCTTGCGCTGCAATCTGTCAATCTGGCCTGACAGGAGGATAGCTAGTTGCAAACGTGCCGACTAGGGTCCAGCCGTTGCCGTCGCTATGCATTCCACCGTGCTGCCTGACGGTCAGCGTGGCCCGTATAGGACGCAGGAGGAGGAAGCAATGCATAGCCTGCGCTCGGACGCTCGCTCGCCAGTGCGCAGCATGCTCCGTGAAATTGGGCAGCTCGGCCTGTTGACCATCTCACTTGCTGGGTAGGTGCGCAAAGGTGGTCACTGCCTTGTGACCGACAATTGACATTTCAGTCCCTGACGGCTGTCATCGTGTCTCCCGTCCTTAGCATGCAGTTTACGTGTAGGTGTATGCGCATACAGCGTCCGTCTAACGGCCATGGCTAACCCGTGCATGTATGCTCCTATATGCGCATACTACCTTCTCCACGCAATAGGGACGGTGGAGCTTGGCTATGGTAAGCAGTCTGCGTGCATCGGATATGTTTCATGGGGGTCACATCTAACGCGCTCCTGTTCTGGTGGCGGCTACGGCTGCGCATCGTCATCGTCGTCATCATCGCTAGGCACACCGTATCTGCTTTCGCTGGGCATGAGCCGATCGCTCACGTCGCTAGTATGGCTGGCGGGGCCAGTATCTGGTACGTTGTGCCATGCGCCATCTCGTCCATGTAACACTCATCAAGGCATTGGCATGCATGGGCCAGGTTTGGTGATGCAGCCGCTTGTAGGCGCGTTGAGTGACCGCTGCACACTGCGCTGGGGGCGGCGGCGTCCGTTTATGCTGGCGGGCAGCCTGGCCGTGGTGTTTTCGCTCTTCCTTATCGGCTGGGCAAAGGATATCGCCCGTCTGTTCACCGGCAACGAGGTAGGTGGCGCATAGTCATCTTCTGGATGCAAGGACGCTTATATACGATGGCCGGAGACAGCAGTCGCAGCTGGCCGTGTGGATTGCTGTGATTGCCTTCTATCTGGTGGACTTTGCGGTGAATGCTGGCAAGTGCGCGTATGCGGCCCAGAGCGTGGTCACTGCATCTCCACTCACGCCGCCAACCGTCCTACCCCTGAATATGTGTGTGTGTATGTGTGTGTGCATTCTGCTGCTCCACTCGTACAATGCCCCGTAGTCCAAGCAAGCATTCGCGCACTGGTGGTCGACGTGCTGCCGCCGGAAAAACAGGAAAGGGGCAACGCCTGGGCTGGCGGCATGATTGGTGTTGGCAGCGTGTGCGGCTATTTCATGTAGGCTGGCATGCGCGCTCCTGGCCCGCAAAGGGGAATGCTGACGAATGCGCGTGTGTTCATGGCGTGCCAGGGGTATGGTGAATCTCGTGGAGCTGCTGCCCGCACTGGGCAACTCGCAGATGAAGGTGCTCTGTGTGCTGGCATCGCTGGCCCTGTTAACTGCCGTGGGCATCACCTGTGTGGCAGTGACAGAAAGACGCTACACGTCCGATCCTCGCACATTGCTGGCGCGTCCTGCCAGTCTATGGTAAGCTACCCGTGGCGCCAATCTCTAGCTGGTTGCCGATAGCTTACGCAGAAGCATGTCCAACCACCGGTGTGTCACACGCTACTACTACTACTACTACTACTACTACTACTACTACTCCGTAGGGGGTCGTCTATTGCCACCCTGCGTCAACTCATGCGCACAGCCCGCCAGTTGCCGCCGTCCATTCAGCGCGTGTGCAATGTGCAGTTTTTCGCGTGGATCGGCTGGTTTCCTTTCCTCTTCTACTCGACCACCTGGGTGGCCGAGTTGGCCGGTCACGGCGACCTGGCTGACCGGACACCGGGTGAAGACCGCGTGGGCGAAGCGGCGCGCGCGGGCTCGTACGCCTTTCTCATCTATTCGATCGTGTCGCTGGTCACCGCCTGTGTGCTGCCCGTGGTGGTGGCCACCGGCGAGCATGCATCCACGCGTATGACCAAGGCATCCGGCCAAGCCTCTCTGGTGATCGGCTGGCTGCTCAATCTGCCGCGCGTCTACACGCTAGGGCATCTGGTGTTTGGCCTGGCCTTGCTCTCCACACTGCTGGCCCACTCTGTCTCGGCGGCTACCGTAGTGATTGGCGCCTGCGGCATATCCTGGGCCATCATGATGTGGGCGCCATTTGCACTGATTGGCGAAATCATCAGCAGCGATAGCGACGATGATGACAGAGCGGCTGTGGGCGATGATGATGATGCGCGGTGCCGTCTAGCGGCGGCCAGCATGCAGCAAGACGATACCGCCATCACCACCACGTCACCGTTAGGTCATAACGCCTATCCGGCCGAGTATTACCGGCTGGAGAGTGTGCCAGGGCCAAGTGGCAGTGCCATGGACTTGGATGCGGACGCTGATGGCCGTGACGCGCTGACACTGGTGGACGAGGACGATCTGGCCGAACCGCCTGTGCAGAAGCGGCGGCTGCGCGATTCGGCCGGTGAGATTCTGGGCATTCACAACGTGTACGTGGTGCTGCCGCAGTTTCTCAGTACGTTCACCAGCAGCATCCTGTTTGCCCTGTTCGATGCGCGCGCTGCCGGCAGCAGCCACGTCGAAGAGGCAGCCGGCATCGCTGACGATGATGGCGGACACAGTCCCATGGCCATTGGCTGGATTCTGCGTCTAGGCGGCCTGAGCGTGCTGGTAGCGGCGTTTCTCTCCACGCGTATCCGCTCGTCGACGGCCTGCTAGACCAGCGTGCATGCAGCCGACGCGCTGTCGCTATTCTGCCTCCACGTATTAAATACCCATGTGTGCTCTGCCATCATCGATGCAGGCCCATCCGCCCCTACACATGTCCCTCGCGCAAGTCAAAGTAGTCAAAGCACAGCGTTGCATTTTATCGGTTGTATTGTCGGCCGAGCCTGGTTGCGTACATGCACATGTGGCAAACAGGTCGACCGCGCATCCCATGGCCGCCATCGTGTTTCACGCGCCTACATATGGCCGTGCGGGTCCTCGGGCGCCTGCTCTGGCGCCACCTTGATCATGTCGTCGATACGCAGGATAGCGATGGCCGCCTCAGTGGCCGACTTGAGCGACTTGATCTTGGACATGGCTGGCTCCAGCACACCGGCATGCACATTGTCGCGCGTCTCGCCCTTGATCAGATCCAGACCGTACCTGTAGGCGATCGCATGAGGTAGTGGGTGGTAATGCACGTTAATTGTTAGGCACGCGCTGATGTTTGCTCTCTCTCTCTCTCTCTCTCTTTACACGCACCACTTGAGCGCCCGCTTGGTCTCATCTGCTGCGGGGCTCTGCGCTGCGTTGTGGTATGCACGCAGCTTCGCCACCAGATCCGTCGAGTCCTTGGCCGCATTCACCGCCAGCGTCTTGGGGATCACCAGCAGCGCGTTGGCATACTCGGCAATCGCCAATTGTTCACGCGAACCCTGACGTACAGTGCATGGGCGTGTCAGTATGCAAACAAGAAGCGTCTGCCCAAGGCCGGCCACCTACCAGCGTCGTGGCAAAGTTCTCCAGATAGATGCTCAGCGCCGTCTCAACCGCGCCGCCACCCGGCACCACGCTGCCGCTCTCCAGCGTGCGCTTGATGACGCACAGGCTGTCGTGCAGACTCCGCTCCATCTCATCCAGCATGTAGTCGTTGGCACCACGCAGCACAATGCTGGACGAGTTGTGGATCTTGGTGCCCTTGACCAGGATGCATTCGTCGTCGCTGAACCGCTCCTGCACCACCTCATCGGCCTGGCCAAGATACGAAGCCTCAAAGGTCTCCTCGCCCTCGAGGTTGGCCAGCGTCGAGACAAGCGTGGCTGTGCAAAGGTAGCCCTGGTGCGTGAGCGCACCATACATCGCGCCCATGATGCGCGCCAGTCACCTACCACCGGTGGCCTTGGCAATGCGGCGGAGATCGTCCTTCTTGCAGCGGCGCACGGCCATAGCACCAGCCTCGACAAACTTCTTGAGGCACAGGTCATCAATACCCTTGGTGGTCAGAACTACGTTTGCACCGCTGTCGAGAATCTTTTGCACACGCTCCAGCGTGATATCGGCCTCGCTGGATGGCGGGTATACGCTGTGAGCCATCGAACGTCATGCCGTAAAGAGGGTGGTACACTTACCGCTTGCGAATGCTCTCAAGCTGATCCGGATCGTCCACCACAATGTGAACGCCCAGCGCCATGCGCGCCTTGTGCAGATTAATGTCCAAGCAGGCAATCTTGGCACCCTTGATGCGCGTCTTCATGCCTATCGAACGCGCACAGATCAGCGCACTGCCGCGTTACTATGCCGCACATGCCGCTACCAGCCGACCCGCACCACACACCTTGGCTGGCCACCGTGTTGTTGAGCGCATAGCCGTGCACCAGCATGCTCTCTGTGGCACTCTTGCCGTGTGCCTTGAGGATGTTGACGGCCTTTACCGGGTACTTGACGTCGCCCCGCGAGTTGGTCGACTTGACCGCGAGCATTGCGTCCACCGCCATGTTTGCGAAAAATTCATCATCACTGGCACGATCAGTGTGTATGCGGGTGCGTATATATGCGTTAGTTGCACCGGAAACTGCTCGCCTGCCCTCTGTTTGCGACTTACGCCGAGATGATCTTGCTGGACATGCTGGTCTTGGCCACGTTGATCAGGCACTCGCGGCCGAGCGCGTCCACCTTGGTGGCCATCTGATCGGCGATGAACTTGCACGCCTCCTTGCTCGCCATCCGGTAGCCGGTGATGATGGTTGTCGGGTGGATCTTGTTCTTGACCAGCTCGTTGGCGCGGCGCAGCAGCTCTGCGGCGACAATGACCACCGAGGTGGTGCCGTCGCCCACCTCCTTGTCCTGCTGCTGTGCAAGCTCGACCAGCACGCGGCCAGCTGGGTGCTCCACCTCCAGCATGCGCAGAATGGTGGCACCGTCGTTGGAAATGGTTACATCCTGCAGGCGCAAACGAGAACGCGTCAGCACGCGCCGCCACTGTCACCGCTGCCACGCCGCCACGCCGCGGCACCTACGCCGATCTCGTCGACCAGCATTTTATCCAGGCCGACGGGGCCGAGCGAACTCTTGACGATGTTGGCGATGGATTGCGCGGCGAGCACTACAGTACAGAGACAGATGAGCATGATGCTGGGCCTGCCACGCGCGCTTGGACGCGTCGCCCACCATTCTGCTCGCGCACATCCTGGCCCGACGTGCGTTCTCCGCCGAGGAACAGCGTGCCCGAGGGATCTTTGGTGAACATGGTGCTGGATGATGAAGATACTGGCGGTGGGACTGATTACAATCGATGACAGAGCTAAGTGACGTGCGCGATGGTGAGTGTGGTCGCTCTTGTGCTGCAGGCCCATCCACGTGTGGCGGCGAGTGTGCATGCACGCGGCTTGCAATGTTTATTAACTGGTGTCATTAGATAGTACATCCTAGATCTAGACATACCCAGCGTACTAGCATGTACACTCTGGCGGATGCATCCACGTAGATGCAGAGACGCGCCATGGCCATATTGGCCGATGGACAGACATACGCGCAGATGGTGATGCAGGCGGCCATCATCGATGTCTGCACCATCCATCCGCAGGCTGGTGGATGGATGCATGCGTTGGCGATAGATGGCGGATACTTGTGGTGGTGGTGGTGGTGGCGGGCGAGTGGGCGGGGCACACCAGCCACAATCATGTCGCTGCGTGACGGCGAAGGCACCTGACGTGTTGCCATTGCCACCACACCTGCCTGTTTCCTCTGCTGACTGGACGGCTGCTACCATCACCATGGAGTTTGGCGGCTCATCCGGCTTCAAGGACTTTTCCTTTTGCTTTACGCGAGACATTGACCAGCCGCTTCGTGTGCGCATGTGAGCACAGAGACGCGCACAGTTGATGGCATGCATGTTCCTGACGTTGCTGGGCAGCTCGTCGCTGGAGCACTTTCAGGGTCAAGCACACGACACTAGCCCCTATGCATCGAGCGAAAGGTGCGGTAGTCTGGAGTTCACAGCACGCGTGGGTGCAAGCGACTCATGTAACGTCCATAGTTTGCAGGAACTCTATGTCAGCTGCCAGCTGTTTAGCGGAAGCCGCGAACTTTCGCCGCTGATGCGTACCGCGTACAAGTCGTTCAAGACACGTTGGGCGTACGTGTGCGGCGCATGAGTGTCAGCACTGGGCGTTGCATCGGCTGACGCTCTACTGGCCCATGCTAGCTGGAATGAATGGATCGTACTGCCACACAGCTATCGCGAGCTGCCCGCCGATGCGTGGCTAGCTCTGTCCGTGTGGGAGATTTGTGGACCACAGAACACGCGTGTTGCCGCCAGCACGGCTTTTCCGTTGTTCACCAAGCATAGCGTGCTGCGCAGTGGGCGACAGAAGCTGCTTCTTTGGCAGGATGCCAAGCCAGACCTCGTCAAGACCCCGTCAAAGTCACCGCAGCATGATGCAATGGACCATCTAGAAAAGGTAAGCACGTTACCTAGAACAGGCGAACAGCACAGCTGGACAATGGCTGACCATTTGGCAATGGTCTATGGGCTTAGATGGTGAAGCGGCACGAGGAGGGCGAGATACCACGCGTGGACTGGCTGGACAAGCTGGCTTTCCGTGAGATTGAGCGGATCAACCGAGTATGTAGTGCTGGTGGACAGCTAGCATTTGCGGACGCGCCTAATGCAGGCAGACGATGGTAGGAAGTGACGGCCAGCTCTAGCAAGATGTTTTTGTACATTGATCTGCAAAAGTTTGACTTTCCCCTGGTATACGGTGATGAACAGGTGCGTGAGTATGTGTGCGTGGGTATGCACCGTCTGCCAGCGCGCTAATTGATCCGGTAGACGGATGAGCCAGGAAAGCCTGTGCTGGCAAGTTCGCTTCTGCCCTTGCACCTGTCTCTGCTGGACCCAGAGCTGGATGCGGTAAACATTGTAGAGGCAAAGCACAGCCGTCTTGTGCGCAGCCACCGAAATGAACCACTTGATCGCGATCTGAAGCCAGAGGCAACGGCGCGTGATCAGCTAAATGTAGGCCCGCGTGTGGAAAAAGAGGTAAACGTCGGCTTACCGTAGGCACCATAGGCCATCATCCATTATCCGCCGTCACAGCAGTTGACTTCGCAAGAAAAGGACTTGCTTTGGAAGTTTCGCTTCTACCTGTCGCGCGACAAAAGGGTATGTTGTCACGGTAGTTTGCTGTCTATGCCACTTTTGTAGCATACTCACGCACATTCCATCCAAGGTGCTCACCAAGTTTCTCAAATGCGTGGTCTGGACGGATCCCATCGAGACGCGTCAAGCCGTGGAGCTGTTGAACGACTGGTCTCCGGTCAACATTGACGACGCGCTTGAGCTGCTTGGCGAAGGGTTTCAAAACAAGCATGTGCGCGCTTACGCAGTCAAGCGGATTGCCGAGGCGGGCGACGAGGCAAGTAGCTTGTGCCATTTTGGCAAAGCCATGGCGCACTACTTGTTACCTACTAATGCTATGGCGACGTGCAGGAACTGCTGCTCTACTTGCTTCAGCTAGTGCAGGCGCTTAAATTTGAGGGAATGACTGAACAGAGTCAGCCGCAGCGCGACTCTAAGCTGGCCGAGTTTCTCATCAAGCGCGGGCTACGCAATGTGGTGCTGGGCAACCACTTGTACTGGTACGTTGTCGCTGGGATAGGCTCTAACTGTATCTGCGCTGATATGCATGGCAGGTACCTGCTGATTGAACACGAGAGCGCACAAAACAGCAAGCTATTTGCACAAGTCATTACCGTGTTTATGCGCGCTACGGTAGGTGCAGTAGTAGTGTATGCTCATCATGATCGCCTGATTGCTGATACGCAAAGTGGTACTGCAGAAAAAGATCAACCCAGCGCATTACAACATGTTTCGTGCTCAAAGAGAGCTGCTTGCGCGCTTTGCCAGCATTGCGCGCGATCAGCAGCTTAGCAAGGATCCGCGCCCGAAAAAGATTGAGCGCCTGCGCGCCTATATTTCCGATCCCAAGACCAAGCTACGCTCTTTTGATGAGATTCTGCTGCCGCTAGATCCGCGGGTGCGCATCAACGGCGTACTACCTGGTGCGTGATCGAAATACGGACGTGAGCACCGATCCAGTGCTGGTCACTGACAAGTGGCTATCGTATTTGTCGCTGAACGGCGCACCGACTTGTCGCCGCCACAGAAAAGTCGTCCATATTTAAGAGCAGCCTGCAGCCATTGCGCATTGCATTCTCGTGCGCCGGTGGCTCCGAGTACCAGGCTATATACAAGTGCGGCGATGACCTTCGGTATGTGGCCATCAATGACCGCCTGCTTGCCGTTGCTCACTCGCAATCTGATGGCAGGCAGGACCAGCTGGTGATTCAGATGATCATGTTGATGGACAAACTGCTACGCAAGGAAAACCTTGATCTCAAGCTAACGCCCTATCGTGTGCTGGCCACGGGCACTAATGCTGGTGCGTGTGATACATTCCAGGACGCTTCTACACCTGCGCTAACTGTGCGTACATGTGCACGCGCTCTTACCATCTTTCAGGTTTGGTACAATTCGTCGACTCTGTTCCGTTGGCTACCATTCTGGCCGAGAATGAAAACAGTTTACTCAACTACTTGCGCAAGCACAATAGCCATTCAGAATCAACAAACACTTATGGTGTGCATCCGCAGGTCATGGACACATACGTCAAAAGCTGTGGTACGTAGCGTACGTCGTGGCAATTGTCGCTACACGAAACTTTGCTAATTTGGTTGCTTGATAGCGGGCTACTGTGTGATAACCTATCTACTGGGCGTGGGTGATCGTCACCTGGATAACCTGATGCTCACCACTGATGGTAGGCCGATGGCGCGGGCGATTCAATGGCAAATACTAATGCCGTACACATAGGCCGCCTTTTCCACATTGATTTCGGCTTTATTCTCGGTCGCGATCCCAAGCCATTTCCGCCGCCAATGAAGCTGGCGCGTGAAATGGTGGATGCCATGGGCGGTGCATCGTCGGAGCACTATAAGCAGTTTAAAGCGTACTGCTTTATTGCATTTAGCATTCTACGCAAGTCTGCCAACCTTATTCTGAATCTGTTTGCGCTTATGGTAAACGCTGGTATTCCAGACATTCAGGTAGAGCCGGACAAGGCGGTGATGAAGGTAGGCCTGCGCTTGCTGCCGTGCTGACCCGTCTTGATGCTAAGCTGGTTTGCACGCTTGCTGTGGTTGCTGCCGTGTCTGTTGGTGAGATAGGTGCAGGAAAAGTTTCGTCTCGATCTGTCGGAGGAGGAGGCCATTCATCACTTCCAAGGCTTGATCAACGAAAGTGTTAGCGCTCTCTTCCCTCAGGTTATCGAAACAATTCACAAATGGGCGCAGTACTGGCGCAAATAGTCTGTGTGCGCGACCGTCATAGTACGAGTTCTTTTGGTTCATCAAGTCACGTCCATTTCGTTGTCGTGTGCAGATGCTTGCGATCTGCAAGTGTCCACCAATTACTGACAGTAGCTGCTGTTGTAAATATATTAAAACGACGAACAGCCAGGAGCTAGAGCGTGGGTGTTTTTTCGCCATTTGGATGTGATCGCGGCTGTTTGGGCTGCTGCAAGTCTGCGTCAAGGGGCCAACATCAGCTGTTATTGGCGCGAATGGCCTCAATAAGGCTGCGGGTGGATCTGTTTGACAGACGTAAAGTGGCACACTGCTGGTAGCCCAAGTAGGTGAAAGAGGCGTAAGCGGTGGAGCGCGAGAGCATGGCGTGGATTGACAAAAGAATGACTAGTGTTTATTATCCTT
Organism: Thamnocephalis sphaerospora; assembly: GCA_003614735.1. Classification (NCBI taxonomy): domain Eukaryota; kingdom Fungi; phylum Zoopagomycota; class Zoopagomycetes; order Zoopagales; family Sigmoideomycetaceae; genus Thamnocephalis; species Thamnocephalis sphaerospora. The sequence goes on along the minus strand of KZ992625.1, from coordinate 1,266 downwards.
TGCGCTCGGTAGCAAGGCTTGAGTAGTCAAACAATCGCGCGCATGCCGGCGGCCGAAGTAGAGGTGCCAATTCGCACTCATACATCCTGAAGCGGATGGGGCGGTCGCTCTAATACCAGACGTCAGCAATAGCATTCATGTGATATACGCATAAAATGGCGCCAGTCGCACACACTAATCCATGGTCACCCATTGCGCATTCCCCTCCTTTGTGCTCTTCAACGGAAAACCTGTTACCGCTTTCGACAACGTCGAGCGCAAAGAGCGGGTCGTTGTTTACACAGCATGCCCAAAACCGGCCTAGAGCCACACCGAGAAAACAATTTGGGCTTGCGCATCCTCCTTGCCCTAGTGTTGCTCCAGTTAGACTCTTTGACTGCCAATAATCTCGATTGGTTTGAATTGTATGTCTTTGACAGGGACATACGGTGACAAGTCTGCAACCCAACGGGGCGGAAGTATGCTGAAGCATTTCTCGAAGGTCATATACAAACATACGTCCTCCCAGACAAGCGTTCTCGCACCAGAACGTAAGCATGTTATCTGCCAGCATTTTCGAGCACCAGCGCACCTTAGTGTTTAAAAACTGAATTGGGCTTACTGCGATGGAGCTCTTCTGAACAAGACGGAGAGGCGTAGCTTGCCAATGCCGTATTGTGATGTCAGTGCTACCGATTGTTATTCCGTAGACAGCAGGCTCAGTATCGTTGCGATATACCACCTCGTAGATATGGCACTCTTCCTTGATGGAAATCGGTGCTGTTGGCTCGCGCAAGTCGTAGATGTAGGCTGTAGATTTAGGCTTGCCATAATTTTGGCACAGCACCAGCCACTCTCCGCGCATCGACTCGATATGAAGGAAAACCATATCGGTGCTAAACTTGCGCCCTGCATCTTGTCCAGCCAAGTCCCATATGTATACAAACTGTACAGTGTTATGTGAATGTATCTCCGATGCCAACAGTACAATATACTTGTCTCCAATGACAGTCTCCGTGCTACCAAAATATTCTTTCTGATCAAGTACCGGCATATCGTTGACCAAAAGTGGACGAACCCTGCCTGATGAGCCATGGGCGGCGAAGAACACGCCCACACCGACAACAGCTAGTAGAGTTCCGTAAATGCTTGTCGCAAGAATCTTGGTTTTGACGTTGTCTGGCGCAACTTTACCACGTAGCGACAACTTGTATGTGCGACATGTATAGTGGCCTAGACGCCAGTTTTCTTCCAGCTGACTACGGGCACAGTAGCGACGCAGCCAGT
>KZ992624.1:0-25689 GCA_003614735.1 Thamnocephalis sphaerospora | reverse complement strand
TTGACTTGGATGGCGCTGGAAAGAGAAGAAATGGAGATATACCGAGAGATGCAGGAAATGGGGCAGGACAGTAGGAGCATCCAAGCGCTTTGCGCCCATATTGAAGCAAAGTTGGTAAGCGTACGCATCTGATGGGCAGCCGTATTATTGGCGCTATTAATGCATCTGTTGACAGGATCAAGATGAGCTGCTAAACGAGGTCGGCGACGCAGCTGATGAGATGGAGAGCATCCTTGCAGGCGGCGGTGTTCCTCTCAGCCAGTCAAACACGCATCAGCGGCTATCGTCTGCCTATGAGCACGACCAAATGCCGCGACAGGGCTTTGATGGGATAGCATCCATTCGCGGAACGCCATACACCACTCGTCATCGCCCGATAGCTGGGAATGTTTTCACCGATGTTATTGGCAAAGGTGGTGTATTGAAGTCGGAGATGGCGTCCGCGCAAGAGCAAAAGCCCTTGCACAAGAGACCAGATTTACTGCGGTCATTGCATGGATCAAGGCCAGCAAGCCAGCTTAAAACTAGTGCACAGGAGAGCAGAAAAACAGGGCCATTGGCAGCAGATCGTCCACTGCTACCAGACGCGTACGTAGCTACAGATTGGCATTGTGCTGCTGTAGCTGCCATATTGCTCACACTAGTGTAGACATGAAATTTCCGAATTGGTTGATATGCCGCTCTACATTGGTGAGGAGATCACGATGGATGGCGAGTTTATGCCCAAGTTTCTGGAACTGGTCACGCTTCCGACGGAGGCGAGTCGACACCGTAAGTACAGGGGTGAGTGGATGATACTGCGATTTTGCGTAGCGTACCTCATTACGTGCGACCGATGGTGTGCCCCGTATATATCACTAACCTGCTTTCTACAATGACGCAAAGAACTTGATTATGCACTAAAATCGCTTCAGATTCGCGTAAGGAGCATGGAAGATGAGCGTACCTTGGCATATCAACGTGTGTCGGAGCTTGAAAAACAGCTTGCAGCAGCAGTTGCTGAAAACCACGGTCGCTCGCCTATAGCCGCTTACACTGCACCTAATCACCTAAGCAAACCAGCGAGTTTGCAGGAAGATAAAATAGAGCTGGGAAAAGTCCGCCAAGATCTTCAGATCTGTAGGGCACAGTTAGTGTCTGCAGAAGAGAGAGCACAGAGTGCAGAGCGTCACGCGCAGCAGCAAGGACGAGCACGGCATAATCTCTTCAGCGAACTTGTGCGCGCGCAGCAGCAGGCTTTGGAGGCGGAACAGCGCTCCTCAGCAGCTCAACGAGAGATGGATCGTATGGCAGTAAAAATGGAACAGACTACGCGCCAGCTCGGCGAGTACCGCGTAAGACTACGGAAACTGGAGAATGAACGCGGACGGGTCGATACATACGGCCTTAACAATCAGCCAAAAATGCATCATGATGAGGCTGCTGGACAGACGCATATGGTGCGGGCTCGTATGATCGATGCATCTGTCAACACTGAGCCCGTCGGCAATTATGCCAATACACATGGCAAGTGGCGCCGGATGGTTGGTTTGGCCATATGCACTAACAGACGTGCATCATCTAGTTGCAGATGCCGGTGCCTTGCACGAGGCACGAGCGCATTGTCGCCTGCTACAGCGGCAACTGGAGTATACCGGCTATCGAATTCGGGAGGTCGAGGAAGAGCGTGATGCAGCACTGCATGCACTGGATCTGCTGCGCTCACCTTCGCCGCCTCCACAGCCACTGGAGCCTGCCGATGCATGTGCACCAGCATTATCTCCTGTATCTCCAAACCATCCGCAAGATATGGTGGGCCAAACCTGGGCAGACGCGAATGTGGGCGCCGACGAGTGTGAGGCACAAGATAAGACTGGCACGCATCGCCAACATGCATGGATTCCATGTAAAGTAAGTGCAGTATTGCGAATGAGGCACCTTTGAGTTGCTAGCAGCTGATAGGCCTACCCGCAATTGACAGCCGGTCCCTAGTACGCTTACAGAGCACGCTGTGAATACAAAAAAGGTGAGCGCTAGCTTACGCTTTGCTTATAAAGTTGTATGCTTATGCCACGGCCAGTGCGATCAAGCTACCCAAACGAAATCAGCGTCGGAAGCCGCCGCCAAGGTAGGCTTTACTACTGAACATTGTACAGCCAGATGATGGCTAGGACATGGATACTATGCATGTTGTCGGTATGTTGACTGAGATTTGTGCTTAGAAGATGGATTTGGGGGCGCCGACTAGCGGGCGACAGCCACAAAACGACAGCACTGCTCCTTTACGTGTGCGCCGTGGCCAGAAGGCAGATACGAATTTGCTGGTAGGTGTCCAAGCATTAACTTTGTCTTCTCCTGCTAACGTGGGTGTTGTGTATATTGAACTTGTAAATGGTAGGCTCACGGGCCGCTGCCCATGATTACGCGTAATCTTCAGCATGCATACTCTACACTGAAGTCGCACGACCCCTCTCGATGCACTGTGTGCACGCGGAAAGCGCGCGGTGTAAAGGACATGAATCCTGGCACTGGCGCATACCCTGGTGTACATGCTTCGGATGGTACGCAGTCTATTGCATACCAGTACTAGCGCATGCTAACGGGGCACTAGTAGAGTCGGTTGAAGAGGAATACTACGTTGATGCATTTGGCGGAATGCGTTCGCCAGACAGGACGGCCCGACGCGCGCTGCGAATAGCCGAAGACGAATTTCGACATCTACGCATGTGCGTATAGATGCGTTCTGTGAACGCGGTTGCACTTTGCGCGTGCTGATGCAAAGACGTAGGCGATACAACGATCTATTACAGCGCATCGATGCCTTCCCTTCGGAGGCCAAGTATACACTGCAGCGACACAAACTGGCGGGGCTCTTGCGCGAGGCTACGGCAAACATGGAGGTCAAGGTAGGGGTTTGGCGGTGCTCCAATGCTGCGTCACTTTCACTGATCGCCATGTCTCTGCATCATTCGACCGCTTCAGAGCGATCAGATCGCTAGTCTCCAGGAGACGGTGAATGCCGTCGGAACGCTTCGTGGGGGGCGCAGCAATCAGGCGGTCGGATCGCGACATGTCGGCCATGGTGCTGGGCGCCACGCGAGCTTTCAAAAGCGAGGCACAAAGGGCGCACTAACGCGGCACGCACTGGATACAAATCTACAGCGTGGTGCGCTGATTGTTCAAGAAGCGTTCAGTGGCAACGTATGATGGAGGCATTTGTGTACTATTGGCATGTCACGCATTTGGTCATGGCTTAATACAGATGGCGTCAAAGACAATGCGCTAGCGATGACAGCTGCTGTGGTGCTAGTTCTCCGGCTCTGGCTCTACGCAAAACCTTGAAAGGATTTCGATGGCATGCAAAGCTTCGCCGTATTTCTGCAAGGGCAAATAGATGTGTGGCGTCAGACATTATGCCTCATACGACTTTCATGAAGCACCGGCACGATTGCTTACCGGACGTTTTGTCTGGAATGGAATTGCGCGTACGCGAATATCGTCTAAAGCGTTTGCACCGGCCACACGCTCGTTAAACATGGTGTACACACGCGTATCGTACACGCACCACTGACCTCCTCGGATTGGGCTATCGGCCGAATAGAGCGCAGAACGGTGGTAAATGCTCACGCGAACAAATATCCGCTCGCTTGCATCCAAATACTGCTGCCACGACCTCAGGAGGTCCGAGACCGTCTAGCATGTATGTGTCAAGTCGACTGCGCATGCTGAAAATACAGTCTCGCACGCTTACCGAGTCTAATGAGCGCTGGTTTTCACGACGCAGCCAGGCTCCTGCTGAGCTAGCCTTACCGCCTGTTTTACGGTCATGCGTGGCTTGCGAAAAGCCGCGCTTTTTACGAACTGCGCATCCGACGTAAACATACGGCGGCATCACTGGCGCGCGACACTGACAGCTGCTTACCTGTGTACTTGTGCATTGCCTTGTGAATCACCACTGTGCCTTTTTGCGCATCCATTACTACGCCTGCAAAGTAGCCGGCAACGTACATCAGCAGTGTCCAATACCGCGCACGAGGACGTGCTTCCAGCAGCTGTGAGAGTACGCTATCTGCTGCCTCCGGCTCATTGCGGCGTTTTTGCATCTTGGCTAGAACCACTTGCTTGTAGAGACCGATGCGATAGCCAGGATAATCCGTATGCCGCATCCAAAACACTGGACCGCCTGCAGAACGCGACCCAGAAACCTCAGTCGCCGCATCATTCTCTTGTGCGTCTGGCTTGATTGTTTCTGACTCGTCGTCGTCGTCTTCGTCGTGTGTCTGGTTGCCTTCACTGCAGGTCTCGTAAGACGTGTCGCCATCCGATTCCTCCCAGTCGCCGGCCGTCCACGCCTCATATTCTTCTGCGGTTAGCGGCCGACCGATGCTGTGGGCGCGTCGGCGCACATTTTCCACATGATAGGGCAGCCTAAAGTGTGCACGCTGAGCACCACTGTCCGGGAAAACAAGTCCGCCGCAAGTAGCACAACCCGCAGATCCCAGTAGAATCCGCGAGCTCTTGTTTGCGCTGCTGGTGTCAGCCGGTTTGGGAGGAGGCTCTGCTTGCGCGCTGGGTGCGTCTTTGATGCATGACCATGGCGACAGTCCTGCTAAGAATTCCGCCGGCGCATTAAACAGTGTGAGCGGAATTCCCGCCTTTGCAGCAGTAGACTGGCTGGGTGTGCCACCCTTCTGCTCGGTGTTGGTGATACTTTCCGACAAAAACAAGCCCACGTAAGTTGCAGCGGCCATGTAAACGAAGCGTATTTGGTGGGCGGGAATACGGCTGGCAGCTGCCAATGTGAACCAGTGGGCGTTTTATGCGGTATCGTTTAATCGTCACTACCCCACGCATCATGTTGAGTCAGTATGTATGTCTTGCTATAGCTTGGCCGGAACAGACTGCTCTTTGCGGTCCGCAGCCTCCTTGCTCCGTGCCTCTTTGCTCTTGTCTGCACGTCCAGTCCATCCGGACGTGCCGGTTATCTCGGCCAGACGCAAAACGCGCGTGCTTACTGCAATGCCCGTACCGGCCTTTTAGCGGCCGAAAGCACATATACTCTTGCGCAAAAGCTCGCTCACCTGTAGCATTGTCACGGCGATTTTTTCCCTCGCGACGGAACTTTCCAATGCGTTTGACCAGTGCCCACAGCTTTCCTGCTGGGAGGATCCCGCCATCGGCGCTGCGTGCCGGCACAAACTCGGGATGCAGAGCCACATGTGGCGGTTCCCGCTCCGCCCGCCTATAGAGCATAACGCCCTGTGTTTGGAGTCGGCTAAATGCATTTTTCAGCGTCTCCTGGTTCACAGCCTCCATGTAGCTGATATCGCCTGTGCATTGGCAGTGCATCGTGTGCCGCGTCAGATCGAAAGTAAGGATAGACCTTGCTCCCATAGCCTACCTTGATAGTACAGTGTTTTGCCGAGCGTCTGGGCTTTCTTCAGGAATACTCGCTCCTCCACCCAGGCCACACCGTCGTTTGCGACAACCACGCCAACAGGCGGATGTATGCGTGTGGGGCTCGATTCGTCCAGCTGTGCTGTGGCTGCGCTAGGCGACGGTGTAATCATAGCAATGATAAAGAGGCTTACGGCTACCATGCATTGTAGCAATAGTGCAGACAAATGAGTCAAAGCAAAAACGCTGTTTTCCATCGCCAAACCTACCGGCCAGCCAGTAAGTCTCGATAAACGGCCAGATGAGGAAACAGTAAAAGTCTATGCGTGATTTCACCATGAGTCAACGATTGTGCATCAAAGCATGCTGGTGTTGATCTAGCTACCATAATTTTCGCGACCAAGTTTGCGCTCCACATCAGATAAACCGACCAGATCATCCTCGGTAGTAACGACATTCAAGCGCTGATGTATCAGGATACATGTAGTCAATAGCAGCGTTAAATGGACGTTTGCCGCCATGCACTACGGTACCTCCATCGATTGAAGCGTAGTATTCATGTTGTCCTCAACCGAGCCCGGCCGGTAGATGAACTCGCCTTTGAGCAGCTGAGAAATGAACGATGCGTTGTCCAACAGCACCGACCGTGGTATCCGTTGTGCCGACTTGACGCCGCCGATTTTGATTTGTACATACATTGATGCGGAAACGATGGCTAGACGGACTGGCTAAGCAGGCGGCACAACCTAGCAGTGCAAGTGTGCCATCTTTGCCGTCTACTCACCTTCGGACAAAAACAGATGGATGACCTAATTGACGCAAGACCATGAGATCAGTGCCTGTTGTGCTGCGAATGCACTCAAGCCCCATGTACCTGATTCCGGTAGAAACTGAGCTCGAACCGCTTCTGTGCATAGAATACAGGCTCAAGAATATCCTTCTCCTTTCGCGCACCCACGAGATCTCGCATGACTTGGATGGCGCTGTGTACAGTCATCGGATGTTAAATGTATGTTGTGTCGTCGTCGTCGTCTCTCTCTCTCTCTTCTGGTGCTCACCGATCAACGATATCTCCAGTAGACATGCCACCAAAATGAGCAACGCGTCCTCCCTTGCGTAGAATCTCGCGTCGCAGCCAGTTTACACGACGAACAAGCTATATAGGACAGCGTGCTCTTGTTAGCCATCCTCGCTACGACCGTGCCAATACCGAGATGCTCCATGTCGCCTCCAATGTACCTCGCTCCGGCCAACACCCTAAAGCGGATGGAACGTTATCGGAAAGTGCAGCAACACACAGGCTGTTAGCAGTGATCGTATCGCACACACTATGCATATCGCGTCGTATCCTTTGTCGCCGATATCGCCAAAATAACACTCACTCGACCACGCAACGTCAAAATGACCGTTCCCACTGTTAAATGCGCAAGGGTCAGCATCAGCCATATTTGCTGAACAGACGACATGGAGATAGCTGGAGCACAAACCTAGCGCTGAAGGCATAACCACAGATGCAGCATTCTATGGTTGTGCGTGTCATTAGCATCGCAGTCCTAGCATCAATGGCCATCATCGGCGCGTCCTTACAATGTCGGATAAAACGCTGTGCAGATGAAAATGAAACACGCGTTAGTTCTTTTCATTGCGACATGGCACTTGAAGACACTCTGTACTTGCCGATATCCTAGTGATCGAAGAAGAATGTTTTTGTCCTGGACATTTTCCAAGTTGAATGGGCTGAGCAAGAAATAACGCAAGGTAAGCATGGATTCGATGCTATCTTTGCACTTTTCTTGCTGTAGGCGTACCTCCGAAGTTCCATCTGTTGTTGGACGTACTCTAGTAGCGAAAATGGTTTTGCAAAACGCACTGCAGAATAGCGCACTCAATCACTAAGCAACAGTGGCAAGCTAATGGCGCGATCGTCTATGCTCGTACCATCCACACGACCCCACTTGAATTGCAAAAGCTTGGTACTATTGAACACGCCCCAAAGCGACTCGCGTTCCTTTGGCTGACCAAGTAGCTCGCTTGCATAGGTCTCTGTCTCGATCACCTGCGCCCAGCGCCCAGGCAAGATCAGCCTCTATGCGGCCGCTTCGCCCATACCGCTCATCCATAGACAGCTAGCCTACACGCACGCACCCTATCGTAACCAATACTCATCGGAACAATTATGCAGTCTTTGGTGCGTCCGTTCAACAGACCCTCCAGTATTAGCTTTAGAATGCCAAACTTTGGCTGCAGTAGTTTTCCTGTGCAAGGGCGTTGTGTTCCGCTAACTGTTAGCCGCACAGTAAACGAAAAGCAGGCGAATGTACGCACCAGTCCGACTACGGGTTCCTTCGATAAAGCACTCAATGTTGTATCCTTTTTCCAAAAGCGTCTGACGCATGGGACGCGGCCGTCAGCGATCCAGCGTAAAGATATGCTGCGGCGCTCTGTCAGTGGCACTTGCCTCGATGTACTCGCGTGCAAGCTCACCGTAGAGCATATCGTCGCCCCACGTGCGGCGAATGAAGAATGCGCCGCCACGCCGCAAAATTCCTCCCACAACCGGCAGGTCAAGATTGTCGCCGGCAGCAATATGCGGGAGAGCTAGACCCAGACGGAAGAACACGTAGGAGATGAGCAGATAGTCAACGTGTGACTTGTGGCACGGAAGCACAATAAGCGACTGCTTATTTTGCTGTGCCTTGATTGCGTGCCGGCGAAGCTTGTGGATGAGGATGGTATTGCTCCGCGTTAGTGCCGCTGCTTTGGACGTACTACTACTACTTGGCGAACGGGCACGTATGTTGTTACCTCCAACAGTTCGCTTTCCTTGATATGAATTCCCTGATGGTACAGCCGGACCAGGATATTGCTGAGCGCAAAGGCAAAGACACTGCGTCGCCATGTTGCGCTGTAAGCAGCACAGAATACCTGCCACGCGCCACGCTTGACAAGCATACCGAACGGTCCGCAGACTACTAAAGTCGGCAAACATCTTATCGGCCATATTGCGCACCACCACTTCCAGCTCTCTTTCCAGCTGATCCTCGCGTTCCACCACTTTGGATACGGACGGCTGTGCGCGCAACTGGATGGCCTGTCTCGATGCAAGATACTTGATAGTATTCTTAACTAGCTCGCAAACCCGCCACTATGAGTGTGAGGAGCCTAGCACAGCTACCGTGCACCCCTACCTACCACGATCACTCTTCAGAACCTGCTCCTTGATTGCCCGCGCATAGCCGGCTTGCAAAATGCGCGCGCCAATATAGTCGCGGTAGCTGCGCCAGCCCTAGTAATTCATAACCGCCTATAAGTGATGGTGTACACGCTGCACGGTACACTGGGCGTTCACTCACAGAGCCAAGGTAGAAGGCGGTAGACTCGGAGGTCAGCCGGATCACAAACCCAAATGGATTATTGCGAAAGCGGCCCAACTCGCGCCCTTTGCTGTCCCGTATATATCTGTTAGCGCTTCGGCCACACTGTTCGGCTGCAGCACCTACATGATGTTTTCCAAAAACTCTTCTTCATCACCGGTCTTGTCCGCAATTTCCACAAGTTCGTTGGCTGCGCCACCGGGCTGCATCAAGGCCATCGACTGTAGGACGGTGCCGTCTCCATTTCCGTCGGCGTTGCCAGCGGCAGTTGGACTATCCGAGCTTGCGCGACGAACGATAGTACCACCGTTGTTGTTTGGTGACTGTTGCGAGGAGAGCGTATCGTATGTTTCGTCCACATCGTCCGACACCACCACCTTCCACGCAGCATCGGTATCAACGTCAGGCGTCGACTTGGGTGCCGGCAAGGGCGCCTGGCTGCCGCCCGAATCGGACGGCCCTTGGTTAGACATGGCGTAGACGGCCTCTGCGCTGGGTAGAATGACACGCGCCCGTGTAAAGCAACGGCGTTCTGTGGGAGTAGTAGCTGTCTGGAGCGCAGGCGTGCACAAACCAGGTGCTGGGAACGAGAATGGAATGAGTGTGGCAGGACGGGTGTGCGGAAAGGAGTGGGGGCAAATCGGCGCGATATCCGAGCAGTAACATAGCGTAGTGGCAACAAACTAGTCTATTATTGTATTGGCATACGTGGACATCCGACCAGTGAGATTAGATGCCACAAGACTATGCAAACACAATCAAGTGCCACCACGCAACAGCAGCGTGAGCAGTGTGGTTGCAAGCGTCAAGAAAAGCAGGCCAGTGCCCACAAACAAGGCACCGCGCGTGAGCGTACGGATCCACTTTCGCCGTGGATGCCCTTGCCGGCCAACGGATGGACCGGCCAGTGCTTCTAGTGCATGCTGTCCATCAAGATAGTAGACTGGCATTGCGTTGAGAAGGGCAAGTGCGGCCGAAAAGGACGCAAGATAGCTGCAGTTGCCGCGTTAGTAAGCAGGCGGCTATGGCACGCTTTGGCCAATATTCACCTGACAAACAGCACGGAAAATTCAGGCAGGGTTCCGGGCAGCCAGCTTAGTCGCGGTCGCCAACGAGAAACGCGGATTGCGGCGTATATATCCGATGGCAGACCGAGAAATACCGTAAATTGGTTATCGGCAGCAGTTGCTCCGTCCAAGGACCAAGGCGGCAGTTGGTAGTGGATTCTCAGTAGCTGCTCGCCAGGGCTCAACCGTTGGGGAAACATGCAGACCTGGTGCTGTGGGCACACGGTATCGTCTGTGCACGCAGTTGTATCTTGCAAGGCAGAGGCTACTGGCACGCAAGCACTCTACCATGGAAGCAGCAGTGAGCAAAATGCATTGTGCTGTTCAAATGCTGGCACCTACCACACTACTGGTGCTGTTGTACGTGGCAAAGCACACGAGTGACTTTGCTGCGTTCTTGCGCTCCTTTTCATCCCATGCGCAGCATGTGGTCGGCTCTGTAAATGCACAGTGTAAGTACATCTGACATGTACGGTCTCAAATCGACAACATTGACAATCAGGCTTACGCGATAGCCAGGCGTCTTTGCTCCAGCAATAGCCAGTAGTGTTTGGTGCCAAGTGCGTCTTTTTCTCAAGATACCGTGTCCAGTCCACCGTTCCGCCTGCAAGTGTATTGTCATCTAACTGTGTGATGGTCGATGAGGCTGGCACTGCCTGGTGAAGTGGCGACCACTGCATGCCCGGCGGGGACGCAGACGGGCAAGAAACACGTGTAAGCATCATGTATGCTACCCTAGTGCCTGGCTCTGCATGCCGGTATAAGCGCTTACAGAAGCTATACTGGTGGCCACCACGCCAGTCGCTGTTGTTTCCCAGCCTATCCAGGTCCACGGCCAGTCCAGCATGCCTGACTTTAGCGCAGCAGCGGCAATGGCTACAAGTATCAAATTGTGCCATACACCTGCAAAAGCAATACGCAGCTTGTTGCGCGTCGAGCTTTCAGCAAGCGTGCGCTGGTCTAGCTCGACAAAGGCACCTGGATACATGATCCACAGAAACACGCCTACGCCAAGTACGCGAACACGAGCGCTACACCCTGCCATTGTCAGCGACAGTCTGTCCATCCAGCAATCGGTATCAAAACTGACCTTGCTGCCGCCACGGCGTGCCCAAGTTCATGCAGAGCGCCAGCAATCCAGAGTGCAAGCAGCTGCACCGGCAGATGAGCCAGCGGTAGCGTGATACCAGGTATCTGCATTGTATATGAGCCGCTGAGGCTAGATGCACTGCGTTTGCGGTACTCGACTTACCACAGGCACAAAGATTTGCGTATCGGAAGCGCCATCACTGGTCGCGGCTTTCCCAAACCAAGCCAGTCCGCTAAAGGACCTCACTACCGCCACTGCACAGGCTAAGATGCCCGCAGCAGCTGCAGCAACACCAAAGACAACGCCAGCGTCGAACCATAGGCGCCAATACTTTAACCGAGCGACACGAGCAAGCCGTCGATTGGCACGCCATGAGGTGTATGTGAGGCGACATGGTCGAATATCCAGGGATGCCATACATGGCGCGTTGTCTGCTGGCGTCTGGCTCGTCTCGCAAAGGGACTCGCTTTCTGTTATCGTCTCCTCGTCTGCCGAGTCATGGTGTGCATATGCGCCGGCCCGACTCGTCTAGCGGGTATAGTCAGCAGTGTCCGCGTATCAGCCCTGCCGTCCAACTTACTCGGTTGCGTCTCGTGCGTGAGGTCTTTCTGTGGCCCACGGCAAACAGCAACAGATGGACCACCGCCCAGAAAACGACAAACGCCACCACTAGCTGTGCAAAGGCTTCCATGGTGTAGAGGTGCAGGAATGCATACACCTGACGTTGCGTGGCTGATGGTGTGTCACTATCATCGAGCGAAAACTACCAGCGGCCGTTTGTTATTGCTACGCGTCATCCTCGTGTATTTCATTCTCTTTTCTTTCGCCCGCTCATCCCTGCTCTTCTCGCCGATCTTTCGTCCTCCCTTTTCAGCTATCGCACGTCAGCTTTTGCAGGGTGCGATAGTACGGCTAAGAGCAAACAGGCTACAGCCTTTGTCGATCAATCGTACGATCACAACTTTCACGGCTACAGAGTAGGCAACCATGTTTAGCTTTGGCGGCGGCGGCGGCGGCAGTGGTGGTGGTGGTGGCTTTGGCCAGCAACAACAACAGCAGCAGCAACAGCAGCAACAGGGAGGTGGCCTCTTTGGCGGTGGCGGTGGCTTTGGTGGCGGTGGCGGCTTTGGACAGCAGCAGCCGCAAACTGGCACGACAGGCGGCATATTTGGCAGTCAGAATGCGCTCAACACCAGCGCCAACGCCAACAGCGCTTTTAGCCAGCCACAGCAAGGCACAACAGGATTTGGTGGTGCGTATGCAGATGTATGCAAAAGCGTCTACAAAAGGATGCCAGTTCACTAATCGATTTCCACGTTCAGGAGGATTTGGAGGCAGCGCGGGCTTTGGTCAGCAACGGCCAGCCTTTGGTGCTGGTGCCACTCCAGCCGCTGGTACTAGCGGATTTGGAGCAGGTAAGCGCAGAAATATCGCAACAAGTATACTGCTTTAGCTCATACAATCTACAACTCGCACTGAGCACAGGCACGCAGAGCACATCCGGTGGCTTTGGCTTTGGCGGTAGCGGGGCAACTGGCTTTGGTGCTGGTGCGACCAACACCCCTGCTACTAGCCAGGCGGGTGGTCTGTTTGGCCAGCGACCTAGCGGTGTTTTCGGAGCCACCGGTCAGTCCAACGCCGCTGGTGGCGGCGCATTTGGCACGGCTGTAGGTGGTGCCGCAGGCGGTGCATTTGGAGGCAAGTTTCAACCCTTTGGCATGCACCCATCTCTGCTGCGTAGATGCTAATTTCACCGCTATTTTCGCTGTGATTAGGTGCCGCTGCTGGCGCTGGCGCTGGCCCAGCAAACGGTACGGCCCAAATGCCGTTCTCTGTCTACCAGGAAAAGGACAACCAGGGCAATCTTCAGGTTTTCCAGTCAATCACCGCGATGCCATCATACCGTGCCTGGTCTTTTGAGGTACGGGCGAGCATGCAGGGGAGCCAGTCTTCAACATTTAACGCAGATATTGCCCGAATTTTATTGAAAACGACAGGAATTGCGTCTACAAGACTACCAGCAGGGCCGCAAGACCAGCAGCGGCGGCATGTTTGGTCAGGCGACTGGATTCGGTCAGCCTGCTACGTCTGGCACTGGCTTTGGCGGCGGTGCCTTCTCACAGGCCCCGGCCAGCGGCGGTCTCTTTGGCAACACCGCTGGACAGACGGCATTTGGCCAGCCGGCCACTTCGGCTGCAGGTGGCGCCTTTGGCAGCGGCAGCACCACCGGTCTATTTGGTGCCAATAAGCCAGGTAAGCTGCAGTTCTCCTGTGGCTCTTATTAGTATGGCGTCAAGCATGATCCTAACGGCTCTGCCTTTTGTGAATCGATAGCGCAAACCGGCAGTATCTTCGGCAGTAGCGGCACAGGCTCAAGTCTATTTGGTAATACGTCTACCGCTGGCGCGACCGGCTTTGGCGCAGCCGGTGCCTTTGGCCAGCAGCAGCAACAGCAGCAGCAGCCAGCCGGTGCCACTGGATTTGGGGCTTCGGGAAGCCTGTTTGGTCAGCAGCAGCAGCAAGCAAAGCCTGGTGGTTTTGGTTTTGGTAAGACAGCCACAGAACTGGCGATGTTGTAGTGGCACGATAACGCTCACATGCACCTCACTTTACGAGCAGGTGCAACGCCAGCGTCTCAAGCAGCCACCTCGTTTGGTGCGCCTGCCACCGCCGGCTTTGGCGCGCCGACCACCGCGTTTGGTGGATTTGGTGCCAACCCGGCTACCTCTCAGCCGGCTAGCGGCTTTGGCGCAGCAGCTGGTGGCTTTGGATTTGGTGGTGTGTAGCTTAGCGGCTATCGAACGGAACGGGCCGGTCCTTGGTAGGACGGCCATAGCTAACGAGTATGTAATTTGTTTACCTAGGACAAGCTGCAGCCGGTACGACCGGCTTTGGTGCTGCGCAGAAGCCAGCCACAGGAGCAGCCGGCGGATTTGGCTTTGGTGCCACGCCTGCCGCCTCTCAAGCAGCGACCGGATTTGGTGCTGCAGCCACCCCACAGGCTGCTACTGGATTTGGCGCTGGTGCGGCCACCGGTGGTTTGTTTGGTAAGTGCTTGTCAGCAGTCGTTGCTTACGGTATATTCTAACGTGACGCCATGTTTTCCATGTGACACTAGGCAACACGGCCGGTGGCGGTCTATTTGGCAACACCGCTGCCGCCAGTCAACCGGCAGCAGCCGGTGGTCTGTTTGGTGCTGCTCCTGCCGTTTCGACCGGCGGCTTGTTTGGCGGTGCGCTTACGTCGCAGCCAGCTGCCGCCCCAAGTGCAGGACTTGGCGGCGGTCTGTTTGGCGCCACCAAGCCCGGCGGTTTGTTCGGTGCGGGTGCGGCCGCTGCTCCAGCAGCTGCAGCTCCGGCTGTGGGCGCTGCTGGCGGTCTGTTTGGTGGAGGTGGTGGCGGTCTGTTTGGTGCTCAGCCTGCTACCGCTACTGGTTTTGGCGCAGCCGCTGGCGTCGGTGCAGCTGCAGCACCTACCTTGTCGGCATCGATTGATAAGTCGCCCTATGGCAACAATCCTCTGTTTGCATCGGCGATGGCACCACCGCCACCTGTTGCTGGAGCTACGGTCGCGGACAAGAGCGCGAGCGCCGGCGCCTCGACATCCTCTCTTCTCGGCACCACTGTGGAGCAGAAGCGTGCCGATCCGCCTCACTACCTGACGACTCCGCGGGCTGCGACCAAGCTCAAGCTGCGTGGCTTTATCGGAGCGACGCCGTTGCCTCCGACATCGTTTACTGCCAGCAGCCAGAAGATATTCTTGGATAGCAGTATGGGTGACCTTGGGGTTAGCCAGCTACGCGCTTCCACTGCATCGATAGGCGGCGGCAGCCAGTCTCCGTTCAAGTCGAGTGTCAAACGGCTGGTGATCGACAGGAACGACACGTCGGCGGGCAACCTGTCGATGCTCGACGACACACCAAAGGTCGACGCCACTGGTAGCATCTCTACGACATCGGTTGCCACACCGGCCACACCGGCTCCTGCGCTGGCTACGCCGGCGGTCTCTCAGTCTGCGCAGCCTACCGACCAGGAGGGTGATTACTGGACATTCCCATCGTATGATGAACTGCGCAAGATGACACATCAGCAGCTAAAGGCCGTGGACGACTTTGAGGTCGGCCGCAATGGCTTTGGCAAGGTGCGCTTCCGCCGACCGGTCGATCTGACTGTGTTTGGCTCGCTGAGCGCCATTGCCGGTCACGTGGTGATCTTTGACCGTCGCATGTGCACTGTATACCCTGACGAGGCCACCAAGCACGAAGTAGGCCATGGTCTGAACGTGCCAGCACAGATTACGCTGGAGCAGTGCTGGGTGTTTGACAAGGCCACCCGTCGCGCCATTGTCGACCCGTCAAATCCGCGCTATCAGCAGCAGATCAAGAGGCTCAAGTCGGTTCCAGAAACCGAATTCGTGGAGTTTGACGCCAACACTGGCGTGTGGGTGTTCCGCGTGGAGCACTTTAGCCGTTACGGACTTGAAGATGACGACGACGACGACGAATGCATGGGCGAGGCTGGCGCCGCTGCTTCGCTGCGAATGGAGATGCAGGCACGGGCGCATTTGGCAAAGCAGGCTGCTGTGGAGGCGGAGCGCAAGATGCATGCCACGCCCAAAGCCAAAGGCGTTTCTGCGTTCTCCACTCCTATGCCGCAGCGCGAGAAGACTGGCATCATGGTGACTGATGGCGTGCGCAAGACGCCAGGCACTCAGCGACGGGTGACTTTTTCGAAAAACATTGCCTCCGTACGTGCACTCACCGAGGCTGAGTCGGCCGTCGAGGGTACGGAGCCTAGCGATGACGATGCCAGCGCTCCGCCAGCCGAGTCGCTGTTCTTCTCTCCTAGCCGTGACACCGATGATAGCTCTAACCTGTCGACGGGCAGCTATGTCGACAGTACCTTCAGCCCGGCCACGCTAAAGGCCGTGAACGTGAAAATGCTTGATTCTTCGGACGAGGAGGAGGAAGAGGAAGGGGAGGGAGACATGGATGACGAAGTTGCTGAAGATGAGGCTGGAGAGGAAGAGCAGGAAGATGGCCAAGACGAAGATCTCATGTATGGCGATGCAGCTGACGAGAGTAGCGACGAGCAGCTCCGACCGGCGCGCAACCGGCCGCTGGGTAGCGACCAAGCTGATACCATGCTGTCGGACGCCGATTTGGGGGATCAGTCTGCGGATGCGTCCGCAGATGATATCTCTGCTGGTGCCCTCTATCGCCGTGCCGAGAGCCGGGCGTCAATGGGTGTCATGGCGGACAGCGAGGCCCACCGTGCACTGCAGAAGCGCAGCGCACTTTTCAGCAACAGCGGTGCTCGCGAGGAATTGCTTTTCTCCGACACAAAGTTTGGCGGTGCTCGCGGCTTTGCGACAACGGCGACAAGCGGCTCGCTCCCAAGCCATCGCCCGCTGGCCTCCAGCCTGTTTGGCCAGGACACGCGCTCGCCATGGGGTAGCCGGCTTGGCCAGTCGATAGGTCCGGAAAAGCGCGCTGCGCCGTTGGTGGACTCAAGCATCCTTGACGCCGAGGTGGCCAAGGCGCTCGGCGTGAGCCAAAGTCAGTCCGAGGTGAGCGCGCGCGCTGAAGGACAGCGTTGATGCGACGAATGTCCCGATGCGGCGGGTATTCTGACGCGACGAGACGTCCGCATGCGGCGGTGCCCATCTGTCTGCATCCGCTTGAAATACAACGTACGCGTTACCCCGCCGTCGTACATATGTTAACCATACAACCCGTTCGCTCGTGTCACTCAACCATTCGTCGTGCGTAGACTCGCTCCAGTTTTCAACAGTCGTGCGGTATTGGCGAGAGTCGCGCTCACCTTCCGGCGCGCAAATACGCTCGCGTCAGCTACAAGGATTCACTGACATTTACGCGCACCAACTGTCTGACCGACGCCGGTCTTGTTATGGGTCGGTCGTTTCGCGTGGGATGGGGACCAGGCGGCCTGCTCCTTCATGGCGGTCGCGTCGTGGGCGCCTCGGAAACAGGGTAAGACTGCAATGTCGGTTAAATGGATGATACTGCGAATTTGCCACTTACTGCAAGCATCCGATAGAGCTGAGACACAGGTCATCGCCGGTACGCAGGGTTCGCCATTTACCGTGCAAGTGCATTGCATGCAGCTGTTTACCGACAATCAGGTAATCGTGGAGCTGTGCGCGTGTGTATACCTTGTGTGAGCGCATGCTAATTTGCCACCGTGCGCCAACAGCAGCTTGAACGGGAGCGACACAAGTTAACGCTAGAAATCCAGCTAAAGCATACCAACTTTGATGTGGATGAGTCTGGATGCCCGTATGCCACCATCTCGAGCGATCTGACGTTCGAGGAGTTTGTAATTGGAATCCGTCATGCGGCCACTGGACTGGAGACGTCGGTGATTAACCGCCACGAGAAGCTAGTGTGGCAGCTGTGTCAGGCACTTTTTGACCCTATCCTTTCAGACAGCACGGCGGGTCTGCATGGCGCGCGCTATCGCGAGCGTGTACAGCAGCTGAAGCGAAAGAAGGCGCTGATTGATTGGCTACGTGAAGCGGTGGAGCCAACCGTGGTAGAGGATGCGCGTCGGCACCTTGCTGACGGCAAAGGCGCCGCTGCTATCTTTGCCTTCATCTCGGGACTGCAGGTCGACAAGGCGTGCGCCACCGCAGTGCAGCATCGCGATTTTCGCCTGGCCACGTTGCTGCCGCAAATCGGCGGCGACTCTGCCTTTCGACGCGATATCTTTGAGCAGCTGGAACGCTGGCGCGAGTACGATTTCGAGCCTCTTATTTCAAACGATCACCGGCGTATATACGAGCTGCTGAGTGGTAATGTCCATGTGTCTGCCGGCTCAGGCAATACGCACTCTGGAACACGCCGTGCACCGCCACTCAATGTCGTAGAAGCACTAGACTGGAAGCGCGCATTTGGCATCCATCTTGCCTACGGCATCTACCAGGACTCGCCTATTGCTGAGGCGGTTGCTCGTTATGAGAAAGCATGCGAGGAGGGCGCCGAAACAGGCGTGCTGGATGCATTTCGCGTTGCCGAGCCGCTAGCATGGTTCCGTGAGGAAGCGGGCGTCTCACTCCTGGCCAGAACCCACAAGGCACCATTGACGACAAGCCAGATGGATATCCTCTTCCATCTGATCAAGATTCACGTGGATGCGGCGTATGCGCTTGAGGATGCGCTGCTGCCGAGCTGTGCTGCTCAGTCATCCGTAGACTATCGTCTTGCGTGGCAGCTACACTGCATGCTAGCCCACGTCTTCCAGCTACGCGACTTTGCCGATCGCCAGGATGATGGCTCCAGCGTGACTGCTGCCAACACGTGTCGCAGCTTTGCATTCCAGCTGGAGCAACTGGGACTTTGGGAGTGGGCAACCTTTGTGCTAATGCATATTGAGGATTCTGCATGGTACGTGCACTTTTACGGCATGTTGCTGTTCGTCACGCTTACCGTACGCTTGATCTGCGCATCGCATCCATTTGTATTACGCGTGTAGCCGCGCGACAGCGCTAAAGGACATTGTATCGCGCAACGTTGGACTGGATCACGGCTCGGAGCTTACGAGCAAGGAATCATTTGTTGTGCAGAAGCTAGGAGTTTCGGCCAAATGGGTGTATCATGCCAAGTCGGTTCTTGCACGGCAACTGGGCGATGCCTATGTGGAAACGCAATGTCTAATTTCCGCTGGAGAATGGGACCGCGCACACGCCGTTATTATGCAGCGCCTGGCGCCAGAGTACATCATTCAAGGTAGGCACATATCATAGGCGCACTACTGGACGTGCAGCCATCGTAGCAGGCAGATGAAACAGCACTCACCGTGGCTTACGGTATGGCGCGGATGTCTTCACAGGCGACCACGAGCGACTAAGAACACTGCTTGGCCGCATGAGCGGTGATGATATTGAAGAGTGGAGCAGCGGCGGAGCGGTAGGTGTCGCCCAGCGGTACATCTAGACCGAAGAGTACTAACATTCTCTCCAGATCTACCTCTCATACATGGATGCTATTGCCGAGTTTCCACACACGCTGGCGCGCATTCGCTCCGAGACTAGCGATCTGGCCGCAGCCGAAGTTCACGCGACAAAATCACGTCTCGGTGCTCTACTGAAAGCATTGTCGCAGATGCCCAAGAATGCTTTGACACTGAACGTGGCCGTTACCGAAATGATATCTCGTATTTCTGGCATGGTGCAGCGCCTGCATGTAACAGTATGTAGCCATCGACAGCGCACTAAAGCACCACCTAACCAAAACACCTTTGCCTGCCCTGCCAGATGGATGGAGGTGATCTACTCGACGCACGCTTTCTGCCCGAAGACCAGCGTCTGCTGCAGCTGCAACTACTGAGCAACGAATATTTTGCTAGCCTGGCGGGCAGCCTTGACGGAATGGCCAGCACCTAGTGCGCATTCACAATAAACGTCCGTCGTCGGGACGACGCCCTGTTTAACTAGCCGCGCTGTTCGCAAAAGACCTATATTCTGGTTGGAACGCTCGTGTATAACGTGTATTGTATGCAAGACAAACACGAGTGACCGCTCAGCTGGCCGAGTCCCTTGCTATTGTGCGGCCTTTGTAGTATGTAGCGCCATGGTTCGTTTCCGACGAAGGCCTGAGCGAAGTCCGCGAATGGCGTCGTCAAAGTCGCCCTGCGCCAGCGCAGTGTCTGGTGTGTTGGACAGCTTCCGCACCTAAGTATGCCGGTTAGCGCGCCGTTTTGTCTGTACACTCGTCTCCAACTTACACGCCGGCCAGCCAGGCCACCCTGCGTCGCAGCCTTCTTCTTTTGCGCTGCTGCATTTTCCCTGCGGGCCTTCTGTTAAACGAGCAACACACTTGGTTAGTCGCCAGAGAAGTTGACTGATACATCCATGTCGCCACTACGCACCGCCAAAGCAGACGAGAATGACACGATAATGGAAAAGAAGTTTTCTGGCTTGGTAGCAGGATCCTCGCCGTAAAAGATCAGCAGACCTTGTAGCTCTTGCTCCAGACGCGCAGCCAACTCCCGAATTCCATTAACCGTGGGGTCTGCCTGCTTGACAAAGTCCTGTGATTTATGGCGCGATTAGCGCCTTCAAATTGCTGGCTGGACTTATCGCGGCCGCAAGATTCACTCACATTCATGACGGTGAGGAATCGATCGGCTGGATCCCGGTTTTTGGTGTTGCTCAGAGTGCGCACCTCGTTGCGCACCTGCTGCACGCCGTTAATCAGCGCACCTGCTGAGGAAAGTAGTGTGCCAAACGATGCTATACTCCGTGTTTGGATCGTTAGTGGAATGTAACCCGCACGCCACGCTCGTCTAGCCTACCGCGCGCTGCTGCCTCGACGTGCGGCAGTTCCTCCATAAACTCGAGTAGGTCCGCCTGGTTTTCCTCCAGCCAGTGGGCAATGTAATGAAGGAGTGTGGGCACGCCAAGAGCATTATTTTCCTTTGCCTTAACGTCCTTCAGCTATGATGTATAGTGTGAACATTTGCGTACACGACTGCAGCATTGGTGTAGCGCGGTGTATACCAACCATGAGCAGCGCGTCAAGCTGAAATCCGTATGCACCACCGCGGAAACTTGAGCCATTAAGATAGTTTCCAATAGCAAGCACCATCTATCGTGAAATAGATTAGTCGTGGCAAAGAAAACGTCAAAATAGCGAATAAGCATACCTCAAGCACCTGAAAGAATCGTCGGGATCTGCGAAGCTCTTCCACGGATTGATGAAGAATCGCGAGCTCCTGCATATGTGCGTACACATCGTTGTAAGCACATATACACCACACTGCACCATCAACAACTGCGCCAGACGTACCGGCTTGATCTCCTCAACGTCCAT
The DNA here is from genome assembly GCA_003614735.1 of Thamnocephalis sphaerospora. Lineage (NCBI taxonomy): Eukaryota > Fungi > Zoopagomycota > Zoopagomycetes > Zoopagales > Sigmoideomycetaceae > Thamnocephalis > Thamnocephalis sphaerospora. The sequence continues at coordinate 4,950 of KZ992624.1, read as the reverse complement.
TTCAAAGCGGTGCTTGAACATCATGCTCGTCAGTCGGCTGGGCAATCTCGGAATGTGCATCATCTCCTTGAAATATTTTTCAGCATTGCCGAGCGTTTCTACATCTCCCTGGTACGACTTCAGAAGCTGCATCTACGGTTTGCAGCGAAGCTGATTAGCACACAGCAAGCGTGACCAACCGACTATACACGCAGCTGTACGCACTTCGTCCATGGTTGGCACAAACTGAGAAATGGCACGCAGATTTTCTACGCTCAAAGCGCCGTCGTCCAGCTCCAGGATAGCCATTCGTATGGCTGGATAAGGGACCTTGATGCGTGCAAGCATGATGGCTGCCGTACTAGTTTGAGTACACTGTACGCCCGTGACGGTCTACGCATCGCATCACTCACCAATATTGTTGGCGCGATTAAACTCCAAAAGCGTTGTGGCTTGCGCCTTCTTTTTCTGCTTTTTATCAGCAAGCGCACGATTACCTGCGGTGATTGGCAATGTTAGAAATGTGGACTGCAATTCACCATTCTGGCAATACTTACCGCTCGTTGCTGCCACTGGCTTGGAGAAAATGGCCTCCAGCTCTTCACCATTCAGCTCGTAGTTTTCATCGGATAGGGAATTCCACACCGTACGATCCAAAATATTACCAGCAACCTTCTTCCAAAAGAGTTGCTACGTACCCAGATATATCGTTAGCACTGCCTGATCACTTTCAAAGCTGTTGTCCACTTACTCGCATGGGCACGTTGGGTTTGACGATCCGCTTTTGCTGTGGGAGTGCCTGGACTGTGGTTGAGGCGCGCGGCATCATTTTTGCTGGTGGCGGTGGAGGTCCTGGTGGTGGTGGTGGTCCCGGTGGTGGTGGTGGACCAGGCGGCGGCGGTGGTGGTGGTGGCGGTGGTACCGCGGCACTTACATTGGCTGACTTTGCGTTTTTTAGAATCGATTTTGGCATTGCAGGTGCGCCATTAGGGGGCGGTGGCGGTGGCGGTGGCGGCCCTTGGCTAGCTGCATTACTAATGCCACCAACTGGTGGTGGTGGTGGCGGTGGCGGTGGCGGCGGTGGTGGTGGCCCCTGGTTGCCTGTACTAGAGCCACCTACTGCTGCTGCTGGTGGCGGTGGTGGCGGCGGTGGCGGTAGTCCCGGAATGCTCGTACCAAAACCACCTGCTGCTGCTGCTGGTGGTGGTGGTGGCGGTGGCGGTGGCGGTGGCGGTGGTGGTAGTTGTGATGGGACTGATTTTGTAGCCGATGGTGGTGGCGGCGGTGGCGGTGGCGGTGGCGGCGGTAGATTAGTGTTTACAAGAGAGCGGCGCACGGCAGACAGCGGCCTTCCAGCCGCTGGTGGCGGTGGCGGTGGCGGTGGCGGTGGTAGACTAGCATTCACAAGCGAGTATCGCGCAGTAGACAGTGGCCTCCCAGTTGGTGGAGGTGGTGGCGCTGGCGAATTGGCCGGCATAATCCTGGAAACTGGACGTGGGCGACGAGCAATGGCCAGCTGTGCCTTCAGCTGCACCACTGTATCCTCCAACTCCTTCACCTGCTGCTCCTTATGCTCAACCACCACCTTCTCTTGCTCATACTATGCAGTACCTGTACATTAGTTTTGCAACATCAAGCGCACCGGGCTCGCTGCGCTTGCCTTTTGTGTGGCTATTTTTGCTGCCTGTCTAAGAGCGTCGACATCCTTAATAGCATACTCGTGGTGTGCCACTTCTTCCCGCAGCTTTGCGATGGTAACACGCATTTCTGTCAAATCCTTATCCTTGTTTGCAATCCCCTCAAGCATGGTGTTGAGTGCGTAGCCGGTGGCTTCGCTACCGCTCTCCGGCGGAGATCCAACCTCGTGCGCGTTCACACTTGCCAACACCGACTCCACCGTTTGCTCATAGCGTGCGCACACCGACTCAAGTGCACGCTGTAAATAGCGGATTTCCTTGGCCTGCCCATCAGTTGTCTCCGTCAAAGCGGCATTCTAAGCGCATTCAGCGTGTCAGTGCATTACATCGAGCCGCGCTATCCTGCACTCTAGCATTGTACCTTGGCTTTATAGCTCTCCATCTCCTCCATAATTGCAGTCCACTTGTTGTCAAAGTCTTTGGTTGACTTGTCGCTGCGCCTTGCCCTTTCCTCATCATCGAGCTACGTAACGACAATATACATGAGCAATGCGCAACTCTTGTTGCATTTCATACTTACCAAATACTCGGACGTGTCGATGCGCTCATTGTGTTTCTTTGACAGTCGCTCGATAAGCGCCGTCAGCTGCTCAATCTGCTTTTCTCGCTGGATCAAACGCTGCACCACGCCGGCCAAATTCTCTCGCTCGCTTGGACGTCTAGGAAGTGGCATGCGTTCCGGCTTATCCTCACCATCTCCCTGAGACAGTGCCGCAAGGTTAGCTATGTAGCGCTGCGATGTCCATTACCAGACACCCACCGTCTGCCTGCGCGGCATCGTGTTGGAGAATGTAAGCTTAAGCGTCGTGAGTTCGGCATCTTTGATATCCAGCTGGCGTTCAAATCGGTTGCGCTGGTGGACATTCCGATGCCACTGTCAGTCATTATACTGACGTCGGTGTGCACGGCAACAGAGCATACCTCCTCGCGCGCCTTTTTCAGCTCCAGGTCCATATCTGATACGCGCGACTCAAGTGCAGCAATGCGACCTGCGTCTTGGAATAGCTGTGTTGCATCAGACGACTTGCCTACAATATGCTGCACCGACTCTCGAAATTGGTCGATTAATACTGGCCATTCTGTACCGACGCAGCAAATCAGCACTGTAATGCATGGCTCACTCTCCACCTCCAATAATGCCACCAACCTTCTTCAATATTGCGCGCCTTTGCCAAATGCTCAGCAAACTTCTCCACCAATAAAGCAGTATCTGTATGCGTATCTCTGTCGAGCACAACCAGCAGATTGTGGTGCAAACAACCCGATAAGCCCCACATCCCAAACGCACCTAGTCACACATACCACTTACCCTCCGGTGTTCGAAGCTGCCGCCATGAACGCAAGATGACGAGCAGTGGCAGCAACAGAGTGTCGTAATGGGTCGTCTACTGGCAGATTGCGCAGCGCTTCGGATATAATAAAAGTCGGATCGCTGCAGTGTCGATGGCGACAACAATTACAGCAGCAAGGGTTAACGACCGTTCCTGCATATACCTGGTTCATCTGCACAACGTACTCATCGCTGATCACCAAAGACTCCCGTCGTCTCTCTTGCTGCAGCTCGCGAGCATCTTCGTGCGCCTCCTCTTCGAAGGCGTCCAGCTGCTTTTGCAGTGAGTCTGGAGGAAGGGCAGCGCGAAGTACCTGTTGCGAAAATCGATGGCCTCCGCTGTCAGCGATACTAATCCATGCTGCAGCAATGGATGGTCACACACTTACCTTGAGCATATCATCAATGCCACGCCTCAAAAACTCTCCGCGCAACAGCACACGTTCCTCTAGCGGCTCCGTCTTGTCAATAATAGCGTTGATCAGAGTCAGGCAGGCAGTACGATACTCAAAGCCCTCATCAGACTCGTCACCCAGCGACTGGACAAGATACTCAAAGCGAAACTTTTCCTCGTGTGCTACGCGGAAATCGGAAAACGCTGCGAGCACGAGTCGATGGCTGTCGACCGTCATCACACAAAGCGCGGCCAGCATTTCTGCCACTAGCGCGCGAAGCTTGTTGTTGGACGTGTAGATGCCGTATGTGATATGAGTTACCAGCGTTTTCGACTGCAGCACCTGCTCAAATCCAGGTGCAGTGTTGAGAAGCACCCGCAGACACCGTACGCATTCAAGCTGCGTGTCCGTATCCAGCTCATTGGCATCGCCAGGAGACGCGCCTCTGTGCAAGCAAACCTACGTCAGCCTTGCTCACCAGATAACGCGCTGCGCCTAGCAAACTATGCTACCTACGTTTTACGTGCTGCAGCAATGCGCTCCAGCACTGCATCCAGCGCACCAAGACCTCCCACGTCCAGGAATTCGCGCGTCCAGCTAATCTTTGCCGTGGACAAAGTGACACGCAGCGAAAGAAGATGCTTGACTAATGCACGAGGTGTATCACTGCAGCATTGGTAAACGGCGTAATTGTTAGCGTACAGTGTCGTGACAAATTGTCTTGCACACTCCTTTGACACATACCGCTTGGCAAGACGGGCCACGTAGCCCATTGGTGTTGTGTCCTCTTCCTCCTGTTTGCCAGAAGCATAGCCAAGCCACATACCAAGCAAGCTAGTCATACCACCGGAACTTCCAATAAAGCCTGTCTCGCGACCGCTCCATCCACTCAGCCGACCATCGGCGCTAGCGGTCTCTCGGCACACGTGCCCGTCAGCGTCGCCGTCGTCGCTTCCTTCGTCGTCGCTACCGCCGTAGTCGGTAGCTCCTGCAATAATCTGTGGTCTGGGCGCAAAGGCCACCCGACTTTCGCGTACAGAGCCGGAGCGCTGGTAGCCCGAAAACACGCTCATGGCAGCAGACGCTACCGCGACAGCCGACGAAGCAATCGAACTAGTGCCAGACGGCGTATCAACCGGACTAGGCGGTGCTGCTGGGACGGTGGCTGCGCGCCGCAAATTGCTTGACTGGTTGTTTTGATGGATAAGGGTGCGCTTGCGATCGTCATCCATGCTACGCATCTTGTCGCGCACCGGCGTATCGCGAATATTCAAGTCATCCTGATGTCACCGCCGCTAAATTAGCCAACACGTGAATCGTCCGCCGCTGCAGGTGTACGTACCATCAGCGCCTCAAAGGCTGCCACAAGGTCATCGCCCTCTAGCAGCGGCGCCGAATCTGAAAGCATGTCATCTGGCCCTGCTTCGTGTACGCCGGACAGCGTGCTACCCCAGTTGGCACCACTCCTTGGACGAGGACGATTGGCGCTACCTCCAAGCCATCCAGAGAAGTTACCGGACAATATGGTGGGCGACATGACTGAACGACG
>KZ992622.1:0-25887 GCA_003614735.1 Thamnocephalis sphaerospora | reverse complement strand
GATTTATTACGGTTTTTTGGTTTTATTCACTCACATGGGTCACGTTATCGAGTAATACAATGTATAAACGAGACAACATCCCAACTCCACCCTCGCGGGCAGACGCCGGGCTGAACCACCACGTCTTTACACGTTCTTGCTCTACAGCACACGCAAGGTGTCAAGTGTGGTCCAGAGTCGGCCGACGTGCATCGCCTTCTCGTTTACACTAGCTCATGTAAGCATCGGCGGAGGCCGGCTTACTTTATCCATCTCTCGACACGCAGTGCTGCGGCCTCTCGTATTGGCCGCCCTCACTCGTGCCCACTCGGTATGCAGTTGGACGCCACGTCTGTCATGTCGTGGCGTCCCAACCGCAAGTTTGAGAGGGTTTCGCTTGTCAACTCTATTCCCGCGTCCGTTGACGTTGCATATACCGTCGATTCTGTCCGTGGTCTCCCTTGCTGCCGCTTGCCTCGGCCTGCTGGTGGCTGCTGGCTTTACCGATGTGTTTGACAGCTCGCGCTGCCTGGCGGTCTCAGCCTCCGGGGAAGCTGAGTTTTCGCTTGCGCGAGCCGGGGTTGGTGGGCTTTCGATTGCCGGGCACCTCCGGGATGTCCACAAAGGTCGTCAGGTTCTCGGCGACGTCTGGGACATTGTGAGGTCAAATGGCGCGTATCCTTGTGCCGCGTGTAAGTGGTTGCCCGTGTCTGCAAAGTAGATACAGAGGTCCGCCAGCTCCCCAAACGTGGACAAGCTTTTTTTAGAGAGGCCGCTGCTGCTTCAGTCGCCATGCACAGAGGAATATCCAAAATGGTGACAAGAACATTTGCGTCGTACGCGTACGTGCGCGAGATATGCACCGTCCGATCTCCTATGATTAGTCACTTAAGGGCTATACCTGCTAGGTCCACGCCATCGCGAAATCTCATTAGGGCGTGCTTGTTGGGGCGTATCGCGACGACCGAGGCCGTCTCATACTCGTTTGCGATCGCCTTGCATATGGACTTTACATCCACGTCGAAGGGAGAAAAGTCAGAGACCAACGCGTTCTGCTGTGCTGTCTTGACGATTTTGATATGCATGTCTTTGCTCAACATGCTTTTCGTAAAGCGACGCGGACTATTCGGAGGGCACGTTGCCGCCGCTTGGGCTTACAAGCGGTCCCTCGGGTTCACTACCGCTGGAAGCGACCCGGCCGCAAGTGCTGCGCTCATATACTTATTTACTCTGTCTCTGGTTGTGTGTATTTGAGAAACATTTTCGGGTGGATAGGAGAAAGAAGTACCTTCAAGCTGTCCTACTCGACATTGGCCAAACTGGCGGACGCCCCCTCCTAGTGCAATGCTATGTTTTGACCCGGGCTCTGCACTTCCCGTTACAGTCGAGTGGCGTTTTCTAAACCTCACCTGGCGGTAAATAATTGGCATCGTCGACGAACAAAACACCAATATAGGCCACGTTACTGTGCTACCACCTCCACTGTTTCAAGCTGAACAGACACTCGCTTCTGCTTACATGCACCTCTTGGCGGTTGCTGTTATCGGTCTCTATCCATCTTCTCCCACTTGCGCCTGGTTCGCAGACTGCACTTGTCCAGTCCATCTCTGTCAGTCACGGCAATTTGTTGAGACAGCATTCTTCAAGCAGCATCTCATCTTGCATTACCATCGTGGCGTGGGCGTAATATTCAGGCCCGCTTTGTTCCACCACACCCTGTATCAGTCATGTTCGTGCTGGCACGACTGTGCTGTGCAGCAGCCATCCCGCTTGCGCTTGCTATCGGCAGTGCGCCCCATGTATGGGCCGGTCAAACTCGATATTCATCACCCATAGGCCTGGCGCATGCCGCTGCAACAAAAGTCGGAGGCAAGCCTACCTCTGTCCCTCGAGCCTACATGATTGGCCTGAGCGCCTCTCCTGGTAGCGCAGAGGCTCTACGTGAACAACAGGCTTTCCTTGCCCAAGCTGCTGGCGCTGCACTGCGCGGACACTGGAGTGTGCGCACACGGTATCGCTTTGACAATGCGATAAATGCCGTGTCAGTGGATCTGCTTGACGGTAATGTCGACCAGCTGGCCAGCCTTCCAATGGTTCGCACCGTTTGGCCGCTGAAAACCTACGGACAACCGCACGCTGTGTTGCTGCCACGCCAAGAGCCTGCCGCAAACCAAGGAGATGGACCGAACAACACTAGTGCCGACAGCAATGAAAAAAGCGCAAACGACTTTCTGCAACTAGCAAAAACTGCGACCGACGGCGTACAAGGATTAGCCGACAAACCAGCAGGCACAAGCACGGACCCAACCGGTCGCGGTGTAAAGGTTGGCATCATCGACACAGGTGTGGACTATACGCATCCGGCGCTTGGTGGCTGTTTCGGCCCCAAGTGCAAAGTCTTTGTCGGCCACGACTTTGTCGGAGACCAGTACAGCGGCTATAATGCCCCGGTTCCTGACGAAGATCCAAGAGATATGTGTAACGGCCACGGAACGCATGTGGCCGGCATCATTGGTGGCAAAAGCGCCGAATTTGCCGGCACTGCACCTGATGCGCTTTTTGGCGCTTACCGTGTGTTTGGGTGCAGCGGCGAGGTTGCCGTAGACATTGTCACCAAAGCGCTGGAGCGCGCATACGACGATGGCATGCACATAATCAACCTGTCGCTCGGCATCAGCAGCTACTGGACCGATACGCCGGACGCGCTTGTTGCGCAACGCATCTTTGAACAGGGCGTTGTCATTGTTGCGTCGGGCGGCAATGACGGTGCAAACACGCTGTTTAGCATCGCTACACCTGCCACCGCTCCGGACGTGATTGCCGTCGCCAGCTTTGACATGCAAGAATACAGCGCGTACTACTTTACGCTGGACGACAATCCGGATCTACAATTTGGTATGTACTGTGCTTACTCGGATCACATTAGCTAGCACAAGCTAACGTACCAACACTCATCTCCAATACCTGTTGATAGACTACAGCTTTGCCACTGGGATTCCACGGTCCTTAAACAACACGTCCCTGGCAATCATCCATGGAATCCAGCCGCTTGACCCTGCTCGCTATGGTTGCAGTCCTATGCCTGAAAAATTCTCCGGCGAGGTGCTGCTGTTGATGCGCGGCAGATGCCCATTCGATATCAAGGCACTCAATGCGCAAGACTCTGGTGCCTCTGGCGTCATTATATTCGACACCGAACCTGGCTTAGTGGAAACGTTTACAAACAACCCAAAGATCACCATCCCGGTTGTCACGGTTAACTCGAATAGTGGCCGTGCCCTCTTTTCGCACATCAAGGAACTGTACAAGCTGGAGCGGATGCCAAAGCTTGTATTCTCTACAAAGCAGTGCACGTTCAAAAACACGAACGGCAACCAGCTGTCGGCATCGTCGTCTTGGGGCCCTTCCGCTAGCATGGACATAAAACCGGATATCTCTGCGTACGGAGGTTTCGTGCGAAGCACCTACCCTGTCAATCTGGGCAGCTGGGGCACGCTGAGCGGCACCTCCATGGCAGCACCCAAGGTAACCGGCAAAGCTGCACAGCTGATTGAGATGCGTGGAGCGCTGCGCTCTCCAGCTGCGGCTCGCGACATTCGTCGCGCTATCCTGAACACGGCCGAGCCCGTTTACGCGCCCCTTGTCAGGGATTTTCAGGTTGCCAACAAAACGCATTCTGTACTTCGCCAAGGAGCCGGCATGATTGCCGCGACGCGGCTATTCAAGAACACGGTCGCAGTAGACCCGCCCAAGGTGCACTGGAGTATGCCGGGATGGCAATCACATACGTTCACACTGACCGTTCGCAATTCCGCCACCTATGCAACCACCTTCGACGTCAGCTACAAGTCATCTAATCCGGTGGTACGTGGCACAGTGACCTTTCCCTACGTGCCATTGCCGTCCTATGCAAATGAGACGGTTAGCTTTTCAAAGGACAACTTTACGCTTGGTGCAGGTGAAAGCACCAACGTGGACGTGCACTACTCACCGCCGATGGACAAAGACGAAAGACACTTCAACCTGGGCAGTGGCTACGTTGTTATCGTTGAGCGAGGCCGCAACAGCAACGTCAGCTATGCACACGTGCCTTTTCTAACGCACTACGGCCCTCTCAGAGCTGTAGATATGCTGGAGAGAGATATCACGTCACCATTCCCATCCCTAAACATGCTAGTGGCGGAAGGCACCAGCGTGGCCGTACTGCGCTTCAGAGCAAAGCTCCCAAGCACACGCGCTCTTGTCTTGGTGCAGCGAGCCGGCGAAACGAACCCCACAAAGGCGCTGGGCGTCATTCCAAACGGTCTTGTCCGTTCCCTTGATCGCAGCAGCTCCGACAAAGACGACCACCACCAGGTCGGCTGGGCTGGCAATGTGGTCAAGATTGACGAAAGCTTTAATCGCACCATTGGCTCCCCAACCAGAGTCCCCGAGGGAGCTTACCAGCTTCAGGTCCTGTTGAACCGGCCGACCAACAATCCGACCAACATATCCAGCTTCGACACCTGGCTATCTCCCATCATCAACGTTACAGCGGTCGATATGAAGCTGAACGCACCACCTCCGGCGGATAGCATCACAGAAGCCAAGCCCCTTGCTCAGCTATCGGCTATCCTGGGCATAACCGCCTCTAGCCGCTCGACAGGATCGACGATGGCCATGCGTGTATCACCAGGTCAGGGCCGCTACGCCAATGCCTAAGCCAACTATATGCCAATATTGCATTGCAAAGTATCAAGGACACGATAGACCACTCGACAGACAGCAGCAAATGCAGATTCGTCCCATTCAGCAGCACAAGCATTCTGCCATTGCATAAGCAAGCATCAGCACGCCATGACGATGGCGACGCACACTATATTTGCCTTAGCAGACACTATCTCTTTCGCTGATGCCGGTCGTCAGTACATGCCAAGATCAAATCCAACGATATATTAGCGGCACGGTGCAGAGTCTATACTGTGCTTTGACCGTATTTTTCAGGTTTTCAAATTTTATTCACTTGCGTGGGCCACACTATCAAGCGATACAATGTATAAACGAAATGACATCCAAAATCCGCCCTTGCGGGTAGACGCCGGGCTAAGCTGTCACACCTTTGCGCGTTCTTGCTCTACAGCATACACAAAGAGCTAACTGTGGCTTGGAATCGGTCAACGTGCATCGTCTCCTCGTTTATGCAAGCTCATGTAAGTGACGACAAAGGCGGTTTACTACACACATCTCTTGGACGAGCTGATAGCGCAGTCCACTACCTCACAGCGTTCTTTTCAAATGCGCCTGCACGCGATGCCCTGGGCTGTCTTGGCTTTTATTATCAGCATACCTTGCCATCGCTCTGTCTGTGGATAAACCCCTCAAACGCGTTCTGCATCCTTGGCAGCGTGATGCTCATCATGAAAACCGAGTCTGTCGTTGGGTTGCCCGGAATGATCATGTGCGTTACCTCATGCGGATTTACCTGTAGATTTATTAGGTCTAGTTTAAATCTATGCTACAACACAGTGCCGACTGCATACTTGAGAGTCAGCCGGCGCGCCATTCTATATATCATCATCGTCGTCGTCGTCATCATCGTTGTCGTTTTCCTCAGAGGTTTCTGTCGAAACCACACTATCGGTATGCTCGTCTTCACTTGCTGCCACCAAAGCCGATGCTTCATGATTCCCGCCGTCATTGGCAGAATCAACATGGCTACCTTCGCTTACTGACTGAGAATCCTCGTCGGTATCCACGCTTCTGTCAGTGTCAGTGTACCAGTAGAGATGGCGAACATCATTCAGCGTAATGAGGGCTGCCGGCCGAATAGGCACACCAATGCCATCCACCTGACGTAGCCACTCGGCACGCAGTAGCCGTACCGGCAAGCGAGTGCGAACCCGCTTGGTGCCCAAAGCACGCGCACGCCACTGATACACATGAACACGCTCCATGGACGGCTGCTGCCCCGTTGCTATCCAGCAGGGTAATGGCTTTTGCTTCCACAGCGGTGTTTGGCGTTTTGTGCGCGTACTACCTTGATCGATGCTGCTTAGCTCGCTTGAAGATGACGCGCTGTCAGGTGACGAAGAATGCTGTGCTTGCTGTTCTGATGCTTCTGATGCCGTAGAGTTATGAGCAACGTCCTCTTGCATGTCATGCTCATCATCGGTGGTAGTGTCACTCATGTCGACATTCTCAACGGCGCGCGCATGCTGCTGCGCATGATGATTAGCAGCAATATCTCGCTTACGTGTCCTGCTCCGTCCTCCAAGACCACGCCGTCTCCGCCGTTGCTGCTCCAGTCCACTGACTGCCGATCGCCAGTAATGCTGCCAAGCTTCTTCGCCGCCCGTGCCTACATGGATAAGCATACTTGGCACAAGACCGCCCGAGTCAAACTCGCGCTTTTCCGGACAATCCAGTTCCTGCCACCGTTGCATAGCAAACATGGCGGCTGCATGCTGGGCAGATCTGGTCATCAAACATCAGAGCTATCCTATACGTTTGTTCTTCTTGGGCTACTTACCGCGCCAAAACAATATAGTACTGACCCTCTTCGCTGAGTCGTGGCTGATGATACTCGTTAAGCCAGGTGTACTCTGTCCGTTGCCCAGGCAGCGTGGCGCACTAGCATATTAGCCTACGGACCAGAAAGCAAGCAGCACTATCCTACAGCTGCTCACCAGATTTCTGCACTTTGGCACGCGACTGGCCTGAATCCGCCCGATGCCGCTTACTCGTGCCTACTGCATGAGATGACTTTGACACAGTTGTACTTTGGCTATCGCTGGACGCTTCACTGGTCAAGGTACTAGAAGCGTCCGACGACTCTGTGCTAGAGGAAGAGGACACGGAGGAGGAGGAAGAGGAGCTGGTGGAGGGCTGCAGTCGTTTTGTAGGCGGCATGGTCAACGGTGGAAGCAGAAAAGTACCCTTGAAGAAGAAAACAAACTACAGTGTAATGGTGGATGCGCCAGTGTTATTGTTACATGGAAAGCAGATTCTCACTATGCGGGAATGTTTCCGACTCCGGCACCGGCACCTTCTTGACACGCACTGTAGGCGTACGCGTGCTTGCTGCCTGCGCATTGTCGACCGTATCTTCGCGCGCCAGCACTAGACCAGCGTCTTCCAGTGTCTTGCGCCGTGCCTCCAATTCCTACAGACAGGGCATCAGTTGCTTCGGCACTGCTGGCAGGCTCACACATCACACTTACCTCTGGGCTACTGGCGGCCTGAATGTTGGCGAGCGACTCGCGGAACTGAGCGTCGTCGGCTTTCACGCGCTCCAGCCGCTCCCGATGCTTGCCATTGATGGCGTCCAATTCCGCTTCGTTCAATGTCTATGCGTAAATAACGCGACATAGCTTAGCGCTGACGTGGCCACATCACACTGCGCCTCCTACACGCAACATTACCAGCTGCGTCTTTAGCTTGTCGGTCTCCTCTTTGGACAGGTCAAAGGGCGACTGTGGCGGGTCGATTCGGTCTACGCCCATCGTCCACATCAGCGTCTAGTCTTTGGGCTGCAAGGTCGCCGACAGACGTAATTCCACCTTACTTACCAACCGAGTGTGGCGAGAACAGCTCCGCCATATAGTCATGGTGCCGACGGTAGCGGTCAAGGGCCACATCGCGCTCTGTCCACTGATCTTGTTCCTCCATGCTTTAGATGTATGTGTGTGTGTGTGTGTATGTGTTTGGTAAAAGAGCGAGTGGTCTGTGTCTGCAGGACTAGATGACCACTAGTGCCATGCTTTTGCAAGTGGCATCAGAGAGATCACACAAAGACGCTGGACACCACAGCTCTCTCAAAGTACACCTAAATGACATTCTACTGTTTATCCGCAAGGATAGTGTGGTCCACGCGAAATAGTAAAACCGTAAAGCCGTAAATATGCTCATTTGCAAGGCAACTAATTGATTGTTCATGGACAAGGCAAACAGACTATGGTATTTCACTGGTATAAGCATCAACAGAGCGCAGAGTACAGCAACAGTCTGGCAAACTGCAGACAAGCGTACCTGATCATCACCAGTGTCCTGCTCAAAACCACCCAGCTGCACGATGATCTCAAAGAGGCATTGGCAAGTCGTCGTGGCCAGCTGGTCAACGGTGACACAGCAGTACTTGAGTGTTTGTGTGGACGCTCGTCTTTTTCTTTCTTTTTTCTTTAACCCGTCCGCCCATTCACGTCGCCCGATCGCACTGTTTGTCGCTCTTTGATACGCGCATATATCGTTATCACGCTTTCGCGCCAGTGTATCCTGCTTCCACTGTTTCGCATTTTCCGACTCTGGTAAAAGCCATGGGCAAACGCAAGCAGACTGAGCGTGAGACGGCAACTGTGCGGTGCTGCGTGACCGACGAGAAGAATGGACCTGTTCTTGGTAGGCACTACTCGCTGCTGCGTAGGCTGCTGCGTACCGTCGGCTAACGACTGGACTGCTCTGGCGCAGTGACCATTCCGTCGGTGGCGCCGGAGAACGATGCGGAATTCCAGCGCTTCAACAACACGAGCACCCGTCGTGCGCACCAGAGTATTGTCGTGTGCGAGACGGACCGCGTCCAGTTTGTGGGCAAAAACTTTGGTGAGCAGCAGCAGACGTCCATGTTCTGCCGGTAAGGATGCAAGCATTGCCACGCGGAAAGACGATGGCTAACTGCGCTGGCCACAGTTACATGGTGGGCATTCGCGACAAGCGCGCCGGCACCCTGACGCTGCAGCCGACATCGGTGTTTCCCCTGGAGCGGTCGGTGAAGGCGCTGGCTCATCTTGCACCGGCAGCCAGCACCGATCAGTCCTCGGTAAGCAATGAGGCTTGGCACGGTGACAGTAGAGCGGTGGCTAACCTGCGTATGATCAATGCCACGATTGCAGTTCCTGGCGGCGCGCAACCATCTGCAGGAAACGTTTGGCAACAAGAAGCAAAAGGCAGCGGTGCGTGCGCGCGAACGCAACCAGGTGGATGTGACGCAGCTAGAAGGCGTGGCCGATGTCATCCGTGGCGCCATTGCCGAGCGTTCCAGCGATGTGCCTGCTCTGGGTAAGTGCTTGCAAGGTTGTTCTGTGCAGGATGCGTATGGCAGGTCACTGGGACTGGGCGTTAATCCGTTCATACCTGCGACTTGCCCATTAGATGAGATTACGGAGATGCAGGGTGCTACGCGTCCGATTCCGCCCTACAACGCAGAGGCTGAGCGGCCCGAGGACGTCTACCTGATCAAGGATGTGGCGAGCGATGCAGAGCTCAATGCAGTTCCGGTGGCCAAGGTGCTGCAGGCCAAGTCGGAAGAGGAGTGGGCCAAGTGGCTGCCGTACACGTAAGTCGTCTACAGCGGCTAGCAGAACTGGACGATAGAATGCTTATACCGTTTTGAATTAGATCGTCGTCGTATGTGAACGAGCGTCTGCCTCTGGCGGTGCAGGCCAACAACCGGCAGCAGCTGCGACTGCTCTACTATCTTGCTTGCATGTTCCAGTTTTCGTATGCCGTCAAGCAGTTCCCGGTGACTTTGGATCGCGTCAAGGAATCCTGCTCAAGTATGCCCGCCGTCATCGCCACCACGCTCTTCAACCGCTTCACCGAAGATCTCGGCCAAAACGACAAAAAGACGGGCCAGCCAATGTAAGTGGCGTAGGCAGGGTGGTAACAAGTGCAAGTCGGCCCGTTTGGATGGCTAACCGCGCCAATCTCGCGTCTCTGCAGTCGGCAAAAGACCGACAACTGCAAGCATCGGCTGGTGGCCTATGCGCTTGTGCTCTGTCTGCATCTCGATCAGTTTTCGCTGCTGCCCAATGTGCTGGCGCGGGACTTTTCCATGCCGACAACGACGATGAAGAGCTACCTGCGCAGCGTTGGCTGCCAGTTGCACGCATTGTCGGCGGCTGAGCGTAACCGGCTGGGTCTATCCGCCGAGGAGGGACGTCGCGCGCAAAAGGCTATGCTTACGGTGCCGCTCAAGTTTGACGACCAGGTACGCCGTGGTCGCCGGTAAATTTGCCCGGATCTAGTCCACGTCTGCGGCCCGGTTGCACTGTAGATTGGCACATCTGCCGACCGTGCACGCATGCCGCACACCGCAGCAATCCTGAAAGTAACATGCAAAAACCTGGATACGCCACCGCTCGTACCCTACAACCACCCGCAATACACGCTACGTTAACCATTACCCGTACAATTACGGTGGTGCCATGAATGAACAGATACCAGCTGGCATGGATTGAGGAGCAAACGAGGCCACACATTGTATTGAGAAGCAGACGGCTGTGGGTGGATGTTGTATGCGAGGGTGAAAAGCCCACAGGCTGCGATATGCTTGCACGTGTAGACTGGCACTAGGCCGATCAAGAATGATGTGGTGGAGGTGGAGAGAGAGACTAGGCCAGGGAACGATGGCGCCGGCACTCTGGAGCCGTTTGCCAGTGGAGGTTGCGTTGGCGGATAGTGGCACGATGCCCACGCATGGCTCATGGAAGGGGAAGTGCAGAGAGTGATGCATGATGATGATGATGATGATGATGATAATGATGAGTGGTGATGATGATGGAGCGAACATGTATAGACACGAAAAAAGCGTGCGTGGGCGCCGTGGAATGTATGGCGCTGCGCAAAAGAGAGGCATGCGCGCACCAAAGTGGTGCAAAAGGAGCAGGTGGGCGGTGGGGCGGCAAGCATTGCAGCGACAGAAAGCGCATATCCATACAGACAATAACGACAACACGAAGCGACAGATGATGATGACAGCAGCAACAGCAGCATGATATGCGAATAAAGAGTGCGAAAGAATGCGAAAAGGACGGAACAGAGAGAATGGTGATGGCGGTGGCAAGGACGCCGGCGTCTGCGGTGTGGCAAAGGGCCTAAGACCAGTAGGTGGCGACGCATTCCTCGTCCTCATCGTCACTCTCTGTTCGCACACCGCGAGTACGGCGTGCGGTGTAGCCGTCGGCAACATCCTCTTCGTCTTCTTCGTCGACCAGGACGCGTGCTGCAGCCACATCTTCCTCCTCGTCCTCCTCCTCTTCGTCGTCGTCGTCATCCTGGACACAGTGCTTGGCGGTCAGCTCATGATGGTAGCTGTGGTTGGCAAAGCGGAACTGCTCAGTCAGGAGCGAGCGGCAGGTGAGCGGAGCGCTGGAGCGCGGTAGATGGCCAAGCACCACATCCATATCGTCACGGGCGACATTGCGCGCCATTTCCTCCTCGTCCGCATCCAGCTCGCCGTAGAATGGGCGACGACGGGCACGTGCAGTGCGCCGTGACGACATGGCCGCCAGGCTGCTGGCCGAAGTGGCCGAGTACGAGCGTGCACGCATAGCCACCGGTGTGGCGGTGGGGAAAGCACGGGCCCGTGGCGAGCCACCATCTTCCGACAGGCTCACCGAACTGCCGCGGCGCATCGACACGACGCTGTCGGCGTCGCTGGCATCTTCGTCCTTGGGCGAGCGCATCAGTGGCAGGCGCTTGCGCGGCAGCTCAACGATGATGCGGCGTTTTTGTACGTTTTCGGCACAGCCAGCGGTGCAGTGCCAGGCGCCAGTGCCGGCGCAGATGGCCTCGTCCGACAGGCCGCCGGGGAAGCAGCGCTGGTGATATGCCTTGGGGCAGCCTTCGCAGCTGACGAGCACGTTGCCACGCCACGAGTCGCTCGAATGGCAGACGGTGCAGAACAGCTGCAGCACGGGGCGCTCACGCTCGTGAATGGACTCGCGCTGGTAGGCGGTGAGATTGAGGCGTGGCAGCTTGCACGCAAAGCCGTAGCCCTTGTAGTCGCAGCCGTGCTTGTTGCAGAGTGTGCGCTTGCCCCAGGGACCAGGACGCCAGTTGACGCCCTCGGTGGTGCCGCAGTAACGGCACCAGTCGATGCTAGCTTCGGTCAGCTGCTCGAAAATGGTCGGGCGCTGCGTTGGACGAGGCGGAGCCAGTTCGCGGTCCTCGGAAGCTGCCGGTGTGGGCGATGGGCTGGCGGGCGGCACATCTTCCTTGATCACAATGGGAGCCGGCTTGGCCTTTTTGCGCGACAAAACTGCTACATGACCGTCCGCTGAAGCAGACGAGTGGGCACGACGCTTGCGCGTGCCAAATGCGTTCTTGGCCGCATTGCGCTCGACACCGGGACTTGTCTTGCGCTTGCGCTGTGCAGCAGCCTCCGATTCGTTGACGCTAGCGTCGCTGTGCGCTGCTTCTGCAGCGTCCAGCAGCGGGCCTGAGCGGGCCGCTTCGGGTGGCGTCGGCAGCACACCGGCGCACAGCTGGCGGCGAAAGGCCTGGAGCACAGCCTTTGTATCGTTGCCGGCGGTCACAGCAGTTGCCACCGGGTTGACGGAAGCAAGCGGAATAAACGTGGGCTTAGCGCAGACGGGAGCCACTGCTTGAGTGTCGGTCTCAGCGGCCATCGACGGCTTCTTCTCCATGGCCAATTCGGCCTCAGCTGGCGGTGAAGCAGGGACCGGAAACTCGACCGTCTCGCGCGTCTCATAGTCAAACAGCGGCGTGTTCACCTCGGGCACGTCGTCGGTCAGAAACTCGGTTGGCGACAGCGGTGGCGACAGTGCCGGAGACACCGGGCGCAGATGGCCGAGCACGCCGTCAATGTCGGCGGCCATATCGCCGGCCGTGGAAAAGAAGACATCTCCGTTGCGCAGGTTGTTCTTGTGAGCTTGCAGCTGTGTTTGGGCCTGAATAAGCGCCTGGATCGACGCAGGATATCCATACGCTGCCGCATCCGGCTGCACCACATGGGGCTGTGGCTGGGCGGGCGGCGACGGCAGTTGTGCCGACACAAGCTGCGGCTGTGGGGCCAGAGGCTGCATCTGGGCCTGCTGAGCGTGTGGCGGCGGCAGACCAATCGCAAACTGCGATTGCTGCTGGAGCAGATGCTGCTGATAGATGAGCTGAGCGGCAGCCGTCTGGCTAAAGTTGGGCGGCGTGGCAGCAGCCGCAGGAGCAGCCGCGGCAGCCGCCGATGACGGATCTGGCATGATGGGCATACCGGGAAGGATCGGGCGGAGTAGCTGTGGGTTGAAGTGCGACATCATGGGCGACTGCTGGGCCATGTGCATTTGTAGCTGGAGCTGGTGCTGCGCATGCATCACAGCCAATGGCACGTGACGGTCAGCGACAGGGGCACAGAGGTTCTCCATGCTGGCGGGTGATTGGCTAGAAGCGCAAGGTAAGGATGATGATGGATAATAGCGTTGATGGGCTATCTATGTGCGAAGCAGATGATGACCAAGCAGCAACGGCGAAGGGATCAAAGAACAGTGGTGTGGTGGTGGTGGTGGTGGTGGTGAGGGGTGGATGAAGAGACTAGATCTGCAGCAAAGGTGAGCACGCAAGGTTAGTACAACCCTTTCTGCCAAAGGAAGAAAGAGCGCGAGAGGCCAGACAAAGCGGGCATGTACCTGGCCGACGCGCGTATCCCAAAGATGAAATGGCAGGCCGAGCGAGAAGGGTAAACCGAGGTAACAACGCCGCGCGCCAAGAAAAGCAAACGTGAATAAAAGAAGCAACTGCCGAGCTATCCAGATGCAGTGGCGATTGGCACTGAAACGTACAGGTCGGAACGGCGCTTAACAGAGACAAGCAACGTCGATAAAGCGGTGGGAGGGAGTGACGCAGCGTATGAGAGAGAGAGGACTAGGTGTATAATGGCTAGGCGATGATGGGGATGATGAGAAAAGGAACAGGACAGAAGTAATAAGCAGAAGCGCAGTGCTGAGAAGCAATAGTAGCGCAATATACGAAGTAGTAGTAGTAGTAGTAGTAGTAATGGATGATGTGTATCGACCAACCACGAAAAGAGCGAAAGTGATGGGAGAAGAGGCGGAGTGGTTGGTGAAGCACAGACGCAGCCAGGTCTTTTATGCACTTGGCCACAGTAGCACGCGCGTCACACGGCAGTCGGTCAACGCTCGTGGTCTCTGGTACGAGAACGAACGATGTCTCTGTGCATGTGTACGCGCGTGTGTGTGTGTGTGTGTGCGCGCAACAACGACCCACACCAAATCAAGGCAGGCCATGCAAACGCCATGGAGACCCGCATACGTCAAGATGTGCGTGAAAGGAAACTAAAGCGGAGGCAAGATGGGGCAGTAGAGGCAAGACCGTCTATCGCTTAGGTGGTGGCGATGGGCCCGCGTTGCACAAACGGACAAAAACAAGCAGCGTATTTACGCCTACGGAAATAGCTGCATGGTGCAATAAAAGGGCGACCATAGATGGCGCGTTGGGACGGCACAAGCACGGATAACAGCACATGTGGTTGCTTCTCGGCTATCGCCATCGGACAGTGCAAGTGGAAGAGAGCACGCGGGCAGCCAGAGAGAGGACGTGCCGTGGTTACGGGACAGTGCAGCGACCAGCAGCGGCAGGCTGCGTGCGGATGCGCGCGTGTGAATCGCCTGCTGCTGCTGCTGCTGCTGATACCATCACTGCTACTGTTGCCGCCGCAGCAACCGCGACAGCCATGGCGGCCACGGCAGCCAAACAACTTTGGTAACTGCGCTGCTTATCGCCATCTTCGCCACACACTGCCCATTATCCGCAGTGCTTTGCCAACGATAAAAGGGCAGGGATGGGCGCACCGACGATGGGCGCGCATGCGAAACCCCACGTGAGCAAAAGTACATACATGGCTAGGTAACCGGCAAGCTGACACGCCCGCTAGATTGGAGACTGCAAAGCTAGGAGGCGCACGGACGCGCAAAGACTAAACCGCTTCAAGGTCGTCGAAAGCAGGTGGGTCGCCAAGTGGACGGAGGATAGCCGGGAGAATGAAGAATGCCAAACACGCGCACGCACGCACACGCAATGGCAAAAGGTCAAATGGCCGATGCAACACGCGCAGCCATGGCCGATACGGGCTATGAAAACGTGCGCGCACGCTTGGCCGGGGTGCGCAACTCGCGACGCACGCCAGGCGCCTGTTGCCAGCGCTATGGCAAAAGCCAAGTGAACAAATGCAGCCGGCAACCATGCCGTCGCGCGCATCCTCCGCCGGCCAGGCTCCCAATCCTTTGCCTCTGCCAGCGGCTGAGAAGCTCAGGACGGCATAGCACAGCATGGCATGGCATAGCATGCTGCCACGCCACTGGCGCAACCATCGCGACCAGCGTATGGCTCTCCACAGGGCCAGGCATACCAACTATGCCACGGTTGCACCAGGAGCGTCATTGTCCCAGCGGGCATGGTTACGTGGGCAAAGAGAACACAGTGACCACCGTGGCAGGCGGTCCCACCACCACCGCCACTATCCATGTTTCCCGCTTGCCATTGGCATGAAGCGAGAAGCGGGGCGAGCGAATCGCCGCGCAGTCGGGGTGCAGCGGCACATAGTGTGCCCACTGCCAAACGCGCCGTGATAGGTGCCAGCTGCAACCAGGGCGGAAGGACGAGCGCGAAATAGCAACAAGCAAATGGCGCGGAGGTCGGACAAAGTCGGCGCACGCAAGCGGTGGCACAGTTCGCGCCGAATATGTACAGCTGCATGCGTATGCATGCGGTGCGCACTCTCTACGCGGAACGACTAAAAGGCGTGTATCGAAACCGCAGCGACAAACCGGCGGCTTGCCGGGGATATAGGCAAACGAACGAGCAGGTATAGTCTCCGCAGGTGGCAAGACGCCGTCTGCCTGGAAGACCCTGGGCCGTGAGCCTGGAAACGACCAGATGGCCGCGGCATGACTGCCAAAGGCCAACCCATGGCGAGCCGAGCGTTGGCACCAGTGGCCACACATACACACACGCCCAAGGACACAAGGATCGGGCAGAAAAGTGCACGGCAAATGTTTGTGCATCAGAGCCCTGTCCATACGCGCACACACATCATTCTAGCGTTGCGGCCAGATGTGGAAGGTGTGGCCGAATGGGCGCAGCAAAGCCCGAAAGGCTGCGCTAGGCACAAGCAAAGATGGAAGGTGTATGGCACACCTTTGCCGTAAAACTTACCAGTAGCGGTGATGGTGGTGATGGTGGCGGTAGTGGCAGCGATGTTGGCGATGATGCAAAGATGTGCACGCGATCAGCCAACAATGTAGGGTGATATGACGAGAGAGAGAAAGAGAAAGAGCAAGGGTAGGAGAGGATAGCTAACGCAGGGATAGAGCGGCTAGTGGATAAGAGAGAGTATGTGCCGATATGACGATCGACGATAGCTAAAAAGGTAGGTTGGCGACTGATACTTGATATAGCCACAGGCTAGACAAGCGCAAGTTGGAGTGGTGTGCTAGGATAAGAAGGAGAAGAGGAAAAAGAAAGAGAGTGAGAGAGGGAGCGGGTGGCGACGAGTGCCAAATAACGCACTGA
The DNA here is from genome assembly GCA_003614735.1 of Thamnocephalis sphaerospora. Taxonomy (NCBI): domain Eukaryota; kingdom Fungi; phylum Zoopagomycota; class Zoopagomycetes; order Zoopagales; family Sigmoideomycetaceae; genus Thamnocephalis; species Thamnocephalis sphaerospora. Next base: position 9,615 of record KZ992622.1, on the reverse strand, counting down.
TAAGCGTCACCTACACCGACTGGCCTTGGGCTGGAGTGCAGCAACGCTGATGAAACGCGCAGCAGTCAAGGGAGCGCATCGTGCACATTCTCGTTAGTACATGTTCCAAGCATCGAACAAGGAGAGGCGCAATGGCGACAAAACAAGAGCATAGGTCGCTGCTCCTCATGTCGGAGTAAGCCCACACGGGCACCGGGACAAACCCAGCACATGAATTTGAAACACCGCCGCCCAGAAAGAAGCTGCCTCCAATGTTGCGCGTGACGTATTGATACCCGGCCAGCCTAGGCCGCGCCGCCATGGCCGCACCAACAACACGGCAGCGCCGAGTCTGGGTCGTGCGTACTTACAAAGGAATAGCAACGTCAATGGCCGTTTTTGGCGTTTGGCGGATATTTTGCAGACACTCAAACAAGCGTAAACGAATGGCAGACGGACAGACTCGGTGCCGATGGGTCGTCAAGGAAAGGACGATAAGGGTAACACACACACACACACACATACGGCAGCAACGAGCAAGCGGCCGACTTGCGATATGCGGCGGACAAGGCGTAACGTGCGAAAGCGCACCAAACAGACAGACGTAAGTGGCAAGGTGAATGATGATGATGATGAATCGACAAAAGCAGCTCGCCAAGCGTACTGCGTCGACAGGACAAGACAGGCAGCAGCAGCGGCAACAGATGAAAAAAGACCAACGTACGCAACGAGAAAGAGGAGATGTGCAGAAAAGGGCAGCAGCGAGCACCGCGACGCGCTCGCTATACCAACGGGAGCGGCGGCATAGGCGTACCACGGGAGCACACCGCCGATCGTGGTCATCGCCACCGCCGCGACGTAACGGCAGGCGACCGTGCCTCAACAGTGCACACGTGAGTGGATGCGAGTGGACGGCGGGCCGGTGATCAAAGGCTCGGCTGGGTCAGCTGAGCTGGCGCGCCGGTCGTCAGGAGTGCTGCCAATCGCCTGATAAACCATCTCTGCCAGGCAGCCGTCATGGTAGCAGCAGCAGCAGCAGCAGCGATGATGCAAGCAAAGCCATGCTCGGCAGCCAGAGCACCGCACCGCACCGCACCGCGGCGATGGCGACCGCGGCCCGGCGCTGACGCAGGGTTTGCGGTGTACACGCACGTGTGATAGCCGAAGGCGCACAGCGACGTTGCGCACGTATCAAAGGCTGACCAAGGAGCAACATGCCAGAGGAAAAAGTGGGGCGTACACGACCACGCGCGTCATGGCCATGGCGCACACACACATGCACATGAGGCGAGCCTCTGAACCAGGCCGTGCTCCCAGGCCTAGATATGGTCGACAATAGGCAAAGCACGCGCATGGAGCGCCGGCTCAAACAAGGCGCAGGAACAGCACGGGCGGTCGCATTGCTACGAACGCATTGGCGTCACAGATGTCCCGCCGCGAAGGAGCACACACCCACGCTTCTAGCGTCACAGAAATGCCTGCTGCACAGATCCCAGCGCAAAACACCTACCTAGTTTGAGGCGTTGATAAGCGTGGTACCGAGGCGATATCACGTGGACAAGCTTGGCACTGGTGAGGCCAAAGCGGCTGCAACGGAAAACGGACGGCGAGTGAGCGGACGGATAGGCAGGCAGGTGGGCGGGCGGTGATGCGTGTCGAACGCAGAAAGTGGCGATTGCCAAGGATGGATAAGGCGCACGCGCGATAGGTGTAGAAGAGCGGGGCAAAGTGGACTGTGTTCACTGGGGCGTACCAGCGGCAGATGTATAGAGGCCGGGGTCAACGTGGTAACAACAGCAGCAGCGTCTGCAAAGGCGGCAGCACAGGATGAACCAACGAGGCGCAAGCGTAGCTGCGGAGGGCCGGGCACGGCGCGGCAATAGTAGGTAGAGACGACAACAGACAAAATAGTACTAGAGAATAGAGATAGATAGAGACCGGCGTGGCCGGGTGTAGAGGCGATCGTCGCAGATAGGGCGCTGAAGCAGCAGACAGCGGCGAATGGCAGCCGGAGCAGACGATCGATTGGTCCGTCGGTCCGTCAGACGGCAACTTGGCCAGGCGCACAGACGGTAGGCAAGTAGGCGGCAAGTAGGTAGCCAACAGGAAAGAGAATAGTTATAGGGCTAGGCAAACGAGACAAGAGGCGCGTAGTGTTTTAACGGTGGCGTCAGCACGCTACAGCACACCGTGGCGCAGACGAAACAAGCGGGAATAAGCAGAAGCAAGGGTAAAGGTCCAAGCGGACGAGCGGACTGGCCAAGCAACACCGCTGAGCGTCGGAGACCAAAGCAGTAACGCAAAAAAGGTGAACCAACATCGCACATTGCCGCTGATTGGCCAACCATCATCAACTTGGGGCGGTGACGCGAAGACTGCCATTCCCATTCCTATCTGCCGCCAACATGGGCATGCGACCAGAAGCGAGCGTGGCAAACTGCGCAGACGCCGACAAACTCCGGCAGGGCGATTATCGCATAAGGATGCCATCGGAGCCACCGGAGCTCGGTGCAATATGTGCGCTTGTGTGCGTGTGTGTGTGTGTGTGTGTGTGTGAACCGGCCACAAGCACCTGTCCACGCGGCAACGCCGCATTGTAGTATGTGACAAACAATGTACGCCGAAATGGGGAGAGCAACCGGTGACACGGTGTTGTGACCAACCGCCATACACGATCGTAGATGCAGCAGACAGCCATAGCGGCGACTCTATCCTTTTCGCCCGCGCTAATGTAGAGAGCAGGCGGCGATCGCAGCGCTCCGGTGAGTGCATCTCGTTTCGGACAAGCATACGCTGCCAACCGCCGCAAATATGCCCAATGGCATGCACCGCAGCATGCTCGTAAAATTGTGCAGATGAGCGCGGTCAGGGGAAGCACAGCCGTAAAAGTGGGGCACGCAGCGGTTGTATGAGCATGAGGCGCGCAAGCATGCCGAATCTGGAAGGCATGGCGCGCCTGTAGGCCATCCATTCTCATGGTCGCCATACTTGCCGATGCTCCAAAGGGAACAATAGGGGTGGGAGGCGCCGCCACGTCGGCCGGGAAATGACGTTACGGCACAGGCATGAATGTCGCGGGTTTGTGCGGCATGAGACGCACGCGTTCACGGCATGAATAGTGGGTAACAGCCGTAGCAAAGCAGTCGCCAACAAAAGTGCAAAAATGGACGCGCACGGCATTCATAAACGAGCGACAAAGCTGGCGGATGGAGCCATACTGCCGCGCAATGGCGTGCAGACCGCTTCGTGCTCCGTCGTCGGGCATCTAAACGCCATTGAAGCGGCGGCGATGTTCACGATAACCTACCCAGATAGGCAGCCAAGCAATATCAAAGGGCTGGGCAGTGACGGGTCGTCGGTGGGAGTACACGGTGGCCGCCAAAGCTCGGTCGCGGGCAGCACGGGCAGCGCAGCGCAGTGTGGAGACCCGGTGGCCGTCGTGGTCGTCTATCGCAGTGCCCACCAACGGGTGGCGGTGAGCGGGCATCAGCGGCAAGCAGAGGATGCTTACATACACCGTAACAGCGTGAAACAGCAACAAGGTGTGGCCTGACACACACGCGTCGATGCGTGCGGAGGCGGCTCACGGAATATGCAAAAGGTAGCGACAGATAGGTCGATGCGAGCAGACGTCGAGTGTTTTCCAAACAGGTGGTGGCAGATAAAAGGAAGCAAAGTGGGCGGGCGCGCAAACCGGCCGGATAGACGGTGGAGCATGGTGACGTCGCCAAGCACATTGCTACGCCTCGTGATACGGCCAATGTCCAGCTCGCCTCGCCGACCGATAACGCCCCTGATCATGCACAAGCGGCGATAACCTTTTGCCATAGCCTGGCCGGCATCCGATAGGTCAGTCGACAGAGTCTTTGTCGGCACGCATCGGCGCACGACGGCATTTGCGGCGCATCACGCGCCCTTCAACATCGATCGCGAAGTGCTGTGTTTACGCTGAACCGTCTAATGGTCGGCGACATTGATGCACAAGGTGGGACAGAAAACGGTATATAACGCATAGCACGTGCTGGCCATCCAGGATAGTGTCGGCCGCTCCGGATAGCACCAGCGGACCGGCGCCGATGACGATGTCTACGACGACAAAGAAGAGCAAGTGGCCGGCGATGACAGGATGCCGTGCCGCGCGAGTATCGCCGCAGCGTCGTCCACGGGCAGCCAGCCGCAAAGTGGCGTGTGGCCAAGCACGTAGCGCGTCTGGCGGTGCACCAGCATCAAGCCATCGGGTCGAGTTGGCGAGAAGAGCGCACCATGCACCGATGGCGCCACGGCGGAGCTTGTAGGCGGAAGTGCAGCGTGTGCTACCGTGCCCAGCCTAGCCTCGGTCTCGACCTCGGCCTCGGCCTCCGCGTCCATGGCATGACCAGTCGTCGCCGTCGCCGTCGTCGTCACGGCATCCATTGTGGCAGCAAAGGTAGTGGCCGCCGCTGTAGCTGCCATGGCCTGCTGCAGCAATGCGCGTAAATGCTCGGGCGTGGCCGGTGCAGCGGGCAGCGCTGTAAAGCTGTAAAACGAGCCGGATCCCGGCCGGAGCGGGTCCAATTCGGCCAACTGCGTCTGTAGCCAGAATTGTCTAGCGCAAACCGCGTGAGCACCTTCATTTTGCGCAGCGAATGTTTTCCGTCGGCATTTACCGGAATTCCGTGTCACAATCGAAAAATGGATGTCCCTTCCAGCACATCAGATCCAACACGTAGTAGGTGAAGGTGCGCTCTACATAGATGCAGTCCAGGATGCAATAGTCGGCACTGCGATTACCGCTGTATACATCGTCCAGGAAACGGTTAGAATAAAGGTGGCGCGTTGGACGGTCGAGCTTACCGGTATGCGCGACTGCCAGCCGGCAGACTCGACTCGAATTTGGCCAACAACGAGCCTAGTCATCCCACCGTAGGCTACCATTAGTCTTGCATCAGACAGAATGGCACATATGTATGCCTACCATTACGCAGTCGGCTCACAGTGCATCCTGCCGTGGCCACTACCCAGCAGCGCTTGCCTACTGGGTACAACGCGGCGTACCACGCGTCCGCCAAATCATCGGGCAAAGACTGCATCAGCTCGCCTTCCATCAGTGGCCGACGACGCCGCTGCTTCTGTTTTCTCTGTGGCTTCTTTGCCGACTGCTGGGCGTGCGGTTGGCTCCAGATGCTCTGCTGGGAGCCGCACGCACTCGGTTTGGAAGCATCCGTGGTCATCATCTTAGTCTCATCCTTTGCAACCGCCGTGTCCTCGTCTAGCTCTGTATCCGACGCGCTATCCGATTCGCTGTCTGACAGTGCCGCCTCAAATGCCGTTAGACGGCGAAGATGTGCCGTAAAATCGCGCTTTCGCTGTAAAGCATATACATCACGCCAACAGAGTTAGTGTGCATATGGCGACAATGGCGCATACACGCATACGCTTCCGCCCCACCCACCTGCTGCTGTGCTTCTAAATGGCGCTGGCGCCGTGCCTGCTGCGCTGCTGCTGACGAAACGCCACGCGGCTTGATGGCAGCGCGTGGTGCCGAGCAAGTCGCGGTCTCCAGCTGCAGCGTCAGCGCATTCACCGCCGCATTGCTTGCAGGACTGGCCGGCGGTGGCATTGAGGCCGATGACACCGAGTCCGCGGGAGAGGCCATGGTGCAGTCCTTTTGCTCCACTGCTTGTATGCTACAGTAGAGAAATGGCGACCGCTGTCAAATGCTGGACGGCAGAAAGGGAATCGTCGTCGTCGTCGTGAATGTTTGGCTTTGTTGACATGTCCAGCAGCATCTTACCTTTGTTAGCGCATCTTCTTCCGACCCGCTGCCGCAGCCGTGTGCCATCGATCGCCCACTACTGCTGTTGCTGCCGCTGCTGTCTACTTTGCCTCACGCTCTGCCTGCCGCTGAGCGCATTTGTACCGTCATGGCCACGTTTGGAGGCGGTAAGCACACGCGGCGCGTCATTACGGCTGGAGACAACCGCGTTTGCAACACGATCGGCCGGCTCACCTGTGGCGGCTGGTGGCGAAATAGACGAAGTGTCTGCGCTGGTGCTCGATGTAGGCGCCGGCTGGACCAAGGCTGGCTATGCGGGCGAGGACGCGCCCGCTGCTCTGTTCTCCTCCTGGGTGGGCGCCGTCACAGACGAAGCGTCCGAGGAAGCAAGCGCCACGGCCGCTGCGCCTGCAGCTGGCGCCGAGGTGGAGATGAAGGATGCCAGCGTGTCTGATGCTACGGCCGCCGCCAAGACTGCATCCAGCAACACCAAGTACTATGTAAACGATGGTGGTGCGGCGCCACTGTGGCGTGAGCGTATGGAAATGCGCGCTCCCATCAAGGATGGCATCAGTGAGTGCGGCGAGCATGCAGTGGCGAGAGTGCGCGAATAGCAGCCAACCTTTAGTTGTTTACCCGGCGTGGCGCAGTCGAGGACTGGGACACGCTTGAGCAGCTGTGGGATCATGCATTCTACTCGTCGCTACGCGTCAACCCAACCGAACATCCGCTGCTGGTGTCAGAGTCGGCCTGGAACACGCGCGATGTGCGCGAGCGTTTGGCCGAACTGGCCTTTGAAAAGTATCGCGTGCCAGCCTTTTTTGTGTGCAAGGATGCAGTGCTCACCGCGTACGTCAAACTATGCGCACTTTGTGGACACTCTATGCGACTTGGACTGACGGACGTGAGCGTAGATTTTCGGCGGGCCGTCCGACTGCTCTGGTGGTCGACTCTGGTGCCGGCTCCACACGCGTTGTCCCGGTTTACGATGGCTACGTGCTGCGCAAAAGTAAGCGCATCTTGCATGTAGTGATGCAGTTATTTCTTGTAACTGACGCTGTTGGTGCATTGATACAACGCCTGCCCATGTAGATGTGGTCAAGCAGTCGCTTGCTGGCCATCAGCTGTCGGAGATTATCCTCAACCAGATGGAGTCGGACATGGGCATCAACGTTGTGCCGCAGTACCGCGTAAAGAGCAAGACAGCGGTAGATGTGGAGCAGGCAGCAAAGGCAGTGCTTCATGACCGGCCCAACACCACCGATAGTTATGACCGTCTGGCTAAGCTGGTACGTGTGAGGCATTGAAGAGTCTATGCGTGTACTCATCGCTTACATGCATTCTCTTGGCATATAGCGGGTAGTGGACGAGTACAAAGAGTCGGTGTGTCAGGTGTTTGAGACGATGTGGGACGATGCGTACGTATATATGCACATCAACTCTTCATGAGGCGACTGAATGCGTGATATTAACGTCATCCTTGAATGCTGTCACTGTCAGATCGGCGGCTACACGGCCGATGAAGGCATTCGAGTTTCCCAACGGCTACAATCGCTTCTTTGGTGTTGAGCGTCTGCGTGCTCCAGAGATGCTTTTCCAGCCGGAAAAGTTTCTGCCTCCGGTAAGTTTGCATTGCTACGCAGTATACATGATGATTATGTTGACTTTTTGCATGTGGTTAGTGGGTGCCAAAGCGTGACATTTATCGTGGCATTCCTGGCCTCATCTACACCAGTGTCTCGGGCTGTGATGTGGACTTGCGGCCGCATCTTCTCAACAATATTGTCGTGGCGGGCGGCAACACACTGCTGCCTGGATTTGTCGATCGGCTGAACCAGGAGCTGTCGCTCATGGCACCTTCGGTAGGTTGCGTAGACGATGACATGCATGATGCGACGCTGTCCTCACCATTGCAACGCGATCATGCAGACAAAGATCCGCGTACATGCACCTGCCAGCAGCACCGAGCGACGCTGCAGCAGCTGGCTGGGCGGCTCGATCTTGGCCTCGCTTGGCACTTTCCACCAAATGTGGATCTCACGCAAGGAGTTTGAGGAGAATGGTGCACAGATTGTGGACAAAAAATGCCAGTAGTCGACGGATGCCACGCTTGTGCGGGTCGGTTTGCGAGATGTTGGCAAGCGGTGAGCGTGAAATACAACAGTCTCTGCCCCGGGGTAGCAGCCGTAACGGCAGTGTATTATGGAAGACCATGGCGTGCAGAGACGCACTACAGTGATATGCAAAATAGATGAATGTGGGCGAGAACAGTGTTGTTGTTACAAGCAGGCGGATAGAACAGGTAAAGCGAAAGCGCACGCATGCGCAGCGCAAACAAATATGCTAAAGGCAGCAGTCGAGGATAAATGATAGTAATGGCAGACAACGATGCTGCTCGCCTGCCAGCAAGATACGGCGGATGCTGATAGCATCGCACTACAATACGTGAGCATCAGGCTGTTCTATGCAAAGCGTGGCCATGTAAATAGTGCTTGCAGCCGTGGCAATGCTTGTCGCAAGACGGCATGCTTCGAGAACAAAAAGACGACGGCCTGCCGTCGCGCCACACTCTGTCGGATCTGCCGCCATTACGACCGGCCTACGGCCTTGGCGCGGAATCGCGTCATGCAGTCCTTCACAAACTTCTTGACCTTGTTGCGATACGCCTCGTCAATTTCAGGCAGCCGGCCTGCCTTGATAGCTTCACTGCGCCGTTCCTTCTCCACCATCACCTCAGTCATCTGCGGGAGAAGATGGATGTGTTAGTTTGGCGCAGTACTGCACGATCACCTGCTTGTCGGCCAAACATACCTTCTTGGCCTCCTTCTTGAAGCGCTCAATATCGTCAAACTCCACCTTGTACTTGCTCAGGCTTTTGACGACTACCTCCGAAACACGCGCCCGCAGCTCGCGGATCAGACGGCTGTCTTTGCTATCGCCAGCCTGCTGACTCTCGGACTCGGAAAAGCTATGGCGGCGCTTTCGGTCACGCCGCTCTTCGTCGTCCATCTTACGCTTGGAACGTGGCACCGCGGGTGCAGTATCTCGCGCCCGCCGCACGTCCGGCGTTTCCTCGGACGACTTGCCGCCACTGCTGGTGGCGTGTTCCGGCGTGTCCAAGCTCGGTGGATCCCACTGTGTCTCTCCTGTGACAGTGTTGTAGTAGTAGATACCATCGGCTGATGTGGCTGTGCGCCAATTAGCCGGCAGTGCCGACACCGCCACATCGGTACCGTTCGTCTGAGCTGGAGTCAGTGGCGTGTACGCGCTTGGGGTGCCACCAGTATTCTGTCCGACCGAGTCTGTGGTAGCAGCCGATGAGACCGAGGGCATGGACCAGCCACCGCTGCCACCGACGACAGCAGTAGCAGTAATGGGCGCAGCAAGGTTGATTGCAGCGCCTGTTGATGAACTGTGTCCGTTGACGAGCGGTGACGCTGCTGCTGCCGTCTGATAGGCGTCGTGTGCCGGCGTAGCAGACATCGAATAGCTGCCCATGGATGCTGCACCATTATCCATATGCATAGTAGTTGCGGAAGATGGAGACAGCGCGCTCTCTACGGTGTACGACGGCGGGCCAGCCGCTGATGCCACCGTGCCAGCCGCCACCTGTGCATAAGATGGCTGGTGCGTATTCGAGCGTGGCGACTGATAGTGCGGCGACTGGGAGTGACCGTGGTAGCTGTGACTGTGGTGCGACGCAGGCGATGATTGATAGGAGTGGTGGTGGTGGTGTCGCGAATGCTGCTGCGACTGGGATGCATGGTGATAGTGGTGCTGGTAGCTGCGGTTACGCATTGCTGCAGGCTCCCGAGGCAACTGCGACTCGTCAAATCCATCGTCCGTTTTGGTGGCAATTGGCGTCATTGGTGCTACTACAG
>KZ992621.1:0-26059 GCA_003614735.1 Thamnocephalis sphaerospora | reverse complement strand
ACCACGGTTAATCCCTCGTGTGTGCTGTAGAGCAAGAACACGTAAAGACGTGGCGGCTCAGCCCGGCGTCTACCCGCGAGGGTGGAGTTGGGATGTTATCTCGTTTACATATTGTAGCATTTGGTAGCGTGGCCCACGCGAGCGAGTAAAACCGTAAACCAAATTTGCGCCCATTAATGCTGTATTAGGAAGCTGTTCAGCCCTCCATCAGTTCCCATTTCAGTCTTTTGCCCATCTAAAACAGCATCGTGTATTGCTCACGCGTAAACTTGTTCATCACTTTTATGCATGCGTGGCAGCCACGTGCAATGGTCGTCAGGAAACCAAACATGGAAAAAGCATTCTAAAGAGTGTTTAAAAATATCTCCGTTGACTAGTTAACGCTACTCCGCCGACTAGTAATGTGCCCCACGGATGGCGACCAGGCACTCATAGATACGCAGCGCCGCATAAACAGGATACTGCTGCCGTCCCAGTAGCAGGAGACCTGACTTTCTGTCCACAATCCCATTCTACCCGGTCCTTCGCCCAAGTAGTTTAGACGACTCGCTACTGCAGTTTAGCAATCGCTGCCGCTCCCAAGCCCGCGCTTCACTTCCTTACCGCTATTTAGGTGCTCCCTCGTGCAAGCCATGCAATCGGGCATGTAGTCGGCAAATACGATGGTATTCCAACTTTTTGTTGGGCAGCCACGTGCCTAGTTGCGAACATTTTGGCACGTTTGCTCACCCGTCAATAGCAGGCTTCTAAAGAGTCGGTCTGAATTGTATCACGCAGTCTCGCGCAGAGGATGATTTGGGCCTGTTACTGGCAGGGCTACAATCGTAGTGCCTAATAGCGAAATGGTCCGGGCGAGTGTATGGCCAAGACGCCCCAGGATGGTGCGCGCTCGGTCGTACACAGCTTCAGCGATACCTGCTGGCCGCTGGACTCTCGTCCCGCGCACTCCGGGCACTGGCAAAGGCGAGGTGCGTCAATTGATTGCCAGAGCCATGGTACTCGCGCGTCAAGGCATGGCACACTCTAGACGGCGGAGTCCGCCAAACCCTATCACGCTCAAGCTGGAGGCGGTCTTGTCACTGCCGATAGAGCGTGCGGTGTCCAGGCTGGATGGCAAGCCGGTCAACCCGACCAAAGAGTGGCAGCAACAAGGCGTGTCATATATCGGCGACTTGCACGAGCTAGCCACCAACGGCGACAAGTACTTTCCCAAGAACCAGGTCTTGTGGGTTCACAGGTGAGTCGCGGCGAAAATACGCCTAGAACGCTGGTGGCTGAATAGCCAAGTGCAGACTACTCTGTCCAAAGCAGCGTAACAAGTTACACCCGATCCGAGAGCACGTTTATTCATGCCTATATTGAGCAGCAGTAGAAAACAGCAGACTTTCAGCCTATGCAGGGGCAGCGTAAGCACTTGATCGCTGGCGTTTACGTGCTTTTACGTACCTTATGTGCAGTGAACGCTGATGCTAAGACCAGCACCGTCTCGGTATTTGGCATGTCCTTGACAAGACATAATGCAAAGTAACCGCGGCGGGAACCGCACAGATATGCTTCCATAAGAACGTGTCCTTGACTTTCGCCTTCAATCAAATAAATATCCTCGCTCTTATAGTTTGCATCGCTTTTAGCATCGCGCTGATGTATCGAGTCCAGAGGTGGCTTTGAAATCAGCAGGCCATGTGCAATCACGTCGTGCTGGGGATGGCACACAGAAGGATATGTGCGCACACACAGTTCGATAGCGTGGAGGCCCTCGGCACCCCGTGGACCCTTGACGTCCAGGTGTAGCCGGAGGGCGCGGCCTTCGCCATGATCCATGGGTATCCCGTCAAACGCCCATTCTTTTCGTAAAGTGCCCAATTCATCTACCGTTTGCTGCATCGTTCTGCCTTTCCAACCAACGCTAAGCGCCCTCATTTCATCGACGGTCAGCTCTTGCAGTTTGTTGGCAAATACAATGCGCAGAGAGTTTTTGGCACGCGTGGATGCTAGCAAGCTGTTGCGTCAGCGCCACAGCATGCGCATATATAGGTTTGTGTGTGCCGCGCGACTTACTGTCATGGCTAGCTGCCTGCCCCACCGGTGCATGCATTTCTGTTGTAGCAGTGGAAACGATGGTTGTTGCAACGTTTGGATGGCTCAAGTTATGGTAGTGCTTTACCCGTAGCCAAACGTTATCCAGCATAGGATATTCCAATGCGAGGAGTTCACCGGCTGCCATATGTGCTTTCACGTTGGTGTCTTCTAAAAAGCGTGCTACTACTTCTCCGTTTGTTTGAGCATGCTCGTTGGTGGTCCACTCATACACCATGTCCACATGCGTGTGCGTTTTGCTGAGGGTGGATACCAAATACTGTCTATGTTTGCCCAGCGGTTTGCTATCATCTTGCTTGACGACGTAAATAGCTTGCATCTGGTCAGCGCTAGAGTTGAACTGATAGTCAAAAAGATCAAACTGATTGCAGTCTACGATACTTGACGCACTTTCCATTACATCATGCCGATTTTTGTGTAGCATGTAGCAGCGCTCTAGCTGAACTGCTGAGTTTGCACTGTTCTCCACCAGCATGTAGGCATTGTCCGGCTGTCTGGTCCTTGCTATCTCTGTCATTTTGTTGATTGCAAGCAGCGCATCATAGTTTTCCCAGCTTACACAGTGCCGGTGTAGAGAGACAGGCGCGTAAGTGTTCTGTACGCCAGCTTACTGTTCGCTGCGCACTTACTGAAAGTTATTGCATGACAGAAACAATACAGGGCAGGCCAGTGCGCTGCGCTCCGTCATTTTGTCGCCCTCGTCGGCATATTCAATGACTACATCGATGACTGCTGGCTCCGGATAGTTTTCAGAAGTGGATTTGCCATTGTACACGTGATCTAGCGCCACGCTCTTTATACCCTTCAAAAGATGGTCGTCGGAAAGTTGTGCCATGTGTACACTGTGCGCAGCCATCCGCGGTATCAGTTTGATGCTGCCAATGTATGGTAGCGTGTACACCCAGGTTTCCACCTCGTTGGCCAGTAGCGCACTCAGTTGATCGTCGAAAAGACGTTTTCGCCCAATCTCAAGGCGCGGAAACCGAGGATTATCCGAGCGCATTACGCCGACAAAGTAGCGGTAGCGCGAGTCGCCTTCACCATCGTCTTCAACACGTTGCACGCTTGTTGAATCCACCTCCCAGGCAATCACCAGGTACGGCATTTCTTGCCAGCTCAATCGATAGTTGGACTTGTGTGTCTTTACGGACTTGATTTCGTACGTCAACATACCTCGCGAATTGGCATAGTCGGTAGAGGTAAATCGGGCGGTTCCGGGATAGCCGAAAGTTACCAAGTCGGTGGGATCACGATCGCCCGCTTTTCCTGTTTCGAGATAGTAGCATGGATTACAAAGCACAACGCCAGAGTGCTGAACCACCAGATTGAGCAAAAGACTATCCTCGTCATCATACGCACTAAGGTCAGGGGCATGGTATGCTCGCTGGGCACGGCGATACACTGCAGGTGGTATGGCAGCAATAAAGAGCGGCTCTCGCACATGTTGGTGCCCTTTGTTGCCTAGTTCGTCCAGTGTAATGCTCAGTTGGCATTGGCCAAACTGCGTTACCATTGTGGTTGAGACCAAGAGCGGCTGCGATGTGTTTGCATGTGCACGGTAGATTGGACCGGTGGTGTCCTGCAACTGGTGCATCCAGGTGGAATGGCAGTTTTTTAACCACTCTGTGCGATTGATCAGGTCCACGTTTGGCTCTGTTTCGATGATGGTCACACTGTGCTGTGGACGATCCCATCCAAGCGGCACTTGGTACGCAATGCCCACATACGTGTCAGCATCTGGTTCGTAGCCACGTGCTTTGGCGCCAACGCGTAGCACTAGACATCCACTAGCGAATTTATCACCGTTGGGATCGCCGATATAAAAGTTCACGTAAGAGCCGTCGAAGGGGAGGGCGACGTCACACGCCTGCTGGTTGACCAGGTTGGGGATGTCATTGACGAAGCTAGGATGGCCCTGCCGTTTTAGACCTTCTCCAGACGCGACATACAAGCCAATGGCTTCAAAACGGAGCTTTGGGTGCGCAGAATTGATGGTGACCGCAGCGTATGGACGCGCTTTGCCATTGCCACTGCCACTAGAAGCAGGGGGGCTTGACATGGCTACCTATGGTGGCAGTAATTGCAAAGCTGGCTATGGCACTAGGCAGAAATGAGAGTGCTGTGGTTCGACGGCAGTGTTGCGAGATGAATGACGAGTAAATGAACGCAGGAAAAGAGTGGGCGGGTCTTGCGTATTCAGCCATGTTGGCGGTAACACGACAGGTGAACAGACCAATACGAGCCTGGCTATCTACGGGGCGCTAAGAAAAAGCTGCAGGCGCTAGCATTACAGCTCGTGCGGACTGAATAGCTGTGGCAGCCAGGTAGTGAGCATCGCCGACCATGCAATGTACGGAATGGCATATGGATTAGCCAGAGCTGGTTTAAAGATCGGCTCTACTCGCATTTTACGCCGCGATAGTCTGCTGTATGATTGCTGCCGTGTCAGTATGTTTGCCAGTGGCGTTTCTTTGACACGATGCGCCGAGCATGACTATACATTGAAGATAGGCAGCTGCGACAGTAGTGCATGTATGTGCTGGTGGCACTATCATTGTTGCATCGGCATCACATCTCCTCAGCTGCCAATCGACGCAAGACATTTTACATCTCAAGAGCTCTTTCAGCAAACTAGATGATGGCAGACAATCGGCTGCACAAGTTTGTTGTTACTCCGCAGAGACAGCAAGTGAGCACACATGTGCTTTGCGCTTTCGGCGATGGAACGCTATGGCCTTGTCTCTGTGCCTCCACCATGAGCTAGCACCTTTTCGCAGCGTCTTTTTTGTATTTGCGTCAGACGCCTCCGCACGTCAGCACAATTTGAGCATCCTGCTGGACTGCGGTATCCCGGTTAAGCTGCATTTGCGATCTACTACGCAGCATCGCTGCTTTCCATGAACGTGTATCACGTGTGTGTGGAGATGAAGGCGCTACATGCAGGGCCCCTGCAAATCGCGTGGCCATTGGCTGGGCGCCGCCGCCTGTGAGCTGATGCGCCATTTGCCATCCCGCCTTGACTTGCGAGCAGCGCACCATCTAGTCTGGTGACCGCATTGTCTATGATGCAGCAGCGCGTATCTTATGCTGCAGTGCGAACAATCATGCCGATCGGCAAAAGCGACCGGCATCGTTTCTCTCCACCTGCGGTGGATCGACCATCGTACCTGCCTCTCATCGCACGCGCTAAAAATACTTTTTACGATTCGCACAGCGCACAGCAAGTGCTGTTGGTGCCGCTCATCCTTCTCAGCCGTGCTCTTGGACGCCGTGCACGGCGCGGCTTCTCACGCTGTTGGCAAAGTGCAACCTTTACGAAGCGTGGCATCGTGTGTGTGCATGCACGGCCGACTAAACGGTTCGCACCGGCGGAGATGGTACCGCTAGGATGAGCGCCGCCTGCTTTTGCCGCCCTGAAGCGCACTGGTGCCATGGCGTGATGTATGCGGCCACCTGTTGTGCCGTCCTACGCCCCCTCGTTATCCTCAACCACACGCGCCCTGGTGGCATGCTGCGGTGCCCTAATGTGGAAACGTGGTGTTATTCCACCAATCCGGCAGACGGTTTTGCCTAACGGTCTACGTCTTTGGCGGCTCACATGAATGTGATTCTTCTTTAGGAACAAGCGCTGTCAGAGTGCGCTTGGAACGCCGCTTATAACGGAGAGAAGCGTACCCAGCATGGCGCCGTCGCCCGCCTCTCTCACCACCATCACATACACGTTCCTTGTCGCCATGAAGGTCCACGCCGCCACCGCTTCCCTGGCCGTCTGTGCCGTCCTCGCCATGCTCGGCAGTGGTGCCGAGTCGCTCGACCCGTCCAAGGTCTCCTCGGCCGATAAGCAGCAGTGGTGCCTCATGCAGCGCACCAGCTGCCGCAATCTGTGCGCGGACAATAATAAGCGCACGGTGGACAACACCTGCGATGCTAGGACGCTAGGCTTCACCTGCACCTGCAGCAACGGTTTTGTTCCGGACCTCAACAAGTACACGCAGACGATTCCGTTCTTCCAGTGCCAGTACGATCTGACCGACTGCACCGGGCGGTGCTCTGGCAACGAGCAGTGTATCGCCAACTGCCGCAGCCAGTTTGTCTGCGGTGCCACGGATATTGAGCAGAAGAACGAGACTGACACAACGACGACCTCGTCCACGTCGACGCCGACGGCGACCAAGCTGCCGACGGCCACGCTGGATGACGGCGCAACCGGTCTGCACGCAGCGCAGGCCGTCGGTGGTGCTCTGTTTGTCTCGGGTGTGGCTGTTCTGGCTGCGATGGCCGGCATCTAAGTTGTAGCGCAATCGGTATCCGCTCGCTACTAGTCCAGTATTGCAGTAAATAATTCTAACCCACTGGCATCGTGGTCTGTCACAGTCGCGCGTGCTAATACAAGTGAATTTATAAAACACAATGGCCATCGGCGACAACCACGATCATGACGTGCCCTTGCGCCTCGAGCGCTGGCGTGGCTGGTCGTTGCGCCGATAGTTGGCGTTCAGGCCTAGCGCTTCAAGCACCTTCAGCTCGGCCGTTTTGACGGCTTCCTTTCTGCGGTCCGGCTTGGATGACTTTTTGCTGCTATTGCTAGACGACCGCGGCTTTCGGTGTACCGCGTCACGAGGCGACTTGGTACGCGTCGACGTAGCCGAATGCTTTGCCGGCGGCCTTGACGACGATTGCAACGGAGATATCTGGCGTGACTGCATCGGTTCGCTGTCCACTGCCGTTACGGTTGACGAGCTGCCGCTGCTTAGCTCCTGCAGCAGCCAGTCGTCTCCAATGGACCGCGAACGACGTAGCGAGCGGATGCGCATGACGGGTGCCACGCTGTCCCAGGGTGTAATACGCTGCGGCGGCGGGGACTTTACACCGCCTGGTGCTGTCCATTCGGCGTCAAAGTCGAACCGGCCGTCGTTGATGCCAGCGCGGAGTGCGTTTGCCACTTTGGAAAAGAGGAAACGCGGGCGACTGCGCCGTATCCGACTCTTTCGTCGCATACACTCGTCCAGCCAGACGCAATGTTTCATGAACGACTGGGCGTCCAACGGCACATTGGGCACCGGCGACGGCAGACCGGGATCCACATACTGCAGTCGACGTGGGGACAGCGCCGAAAGCGACGGCACCGGCGGCGTCGCTGGTGCGTCGTCATCGTCTGCACGGTACATCTCCGATGTGAGCGTGTGAGCTGTCACCGATGCAATGGTCGTGGCAGCGGTCATGTCGGGCTGCTGGTGGTCTGCGGCGGAACGTGCAGCCGACAGGTGCGCGGCAGTGGCAGCAGCAGCAGCAGGTCGCAGCGATAAGCGCTGACTGTCGACGGCCAGCGACTGGCGCCAAAAGGCCTTTGAGGCGACTAGTCCAGGTGACGGCTGTGACGTCGACCGGGCGCTGCCATTGGACTGCACCTCATACAGACTATCAAGGGCCGACATGTGCATGGGGAGCGGCGGTACATCCAACAGCAACGACGGGAGCACCCTCGTCAGCCCCGTCAAGTTCGCTACGTGGGTCTCGTTCGGCCGTGGCACATTGTCGCGCGTCGTCATGTCCATCCAGTAGGCGGACGTATTCTTCGCCATAGCATCCGGGCTGGCCATCGTCATGCTGTCCGGCAGCGAGAATCTAGGCATCAGCGCCGAGATTCGACGAATAGACGCCTGCCGCAGGTCGTCGATTTCACTGTCGCTGTACGCGCCCTGCGTCTCATCCTCCTCGTCCTCATCCTCGTAGTAATAGTCTAAGCATGTCAAATCCCTGGGGCTGCCCTCATTCTGCTCAACGCCCTGACCGTGCTGGGATTTTCCGAGTGCCGCGGTCTCCGCGGCTGCCGTAACAACCACCGGCACTGGCCCCGTGTTTCCTTGTGCGACGGATGACGTTGACTCGTGAACCGGCCTTGAATTGTCGCGTTTGAGACCGTCGTCATGGACGGGTGAAGCGACTTTGTATGCTTCGGGCAAAATTGTTGTGCCTGCCGCGGCACCTGCGCCACTAGCTGCCACCTTGGTATTGCCGACACCAAGTCTGTGATCGTTCAGGAGCGGGCTCAGCGGTGACATGATGGGCAGCGTAATCTCCTGCAAGCGCCCATGTTGACCAGCTTTGAGTTGCGAAGCTGGCATGGCAGGCGGTACCAACGTGTCCCGTGGTCTGTTCAACGACTGTATGTCACGCATCGTGGTGTGTGACTGGCTGCGCTCATGCGTTCGCACAAGTCGAGGTGCGTCTTGAGGCATTGTCTGCTGCGAGCCACCTGCTGTGCCGCTTGTAACCGCCTCGGAAGTGTCAATGCGCAGCACATGATGGTCAACTGAAGCGAATCTGGTGTGCTCTACACGTCCAGTACGCTTAATGTGTTTACGTCTTATGGGCACGATTCTCGCCGTTAGGGTATCCGTCAGCGAAGAGGAGCGCGGTGGCAGCACTGGTGCTGGGCCCGGGGGCAGCGTCTTACTGTCGCTACTGGTACCCGCCAGCGCAACATCATCTGCCATGAGTACATTCCGTAACGGCTTGTGCAGGCGGGCGCCGGCCTGGGCATTCTTTGGTTTGTGCCCGAGTTCCGTTTGCTTCTGGTGTTTGTGAAGATTGCGCAATAAAAGTGACTCAATGGACATGAAGGGCGGAGCATAAAGTCCGGAAAGATGCTCGGACATTGGCGAGAGATGTTGATTCATATGCTGCGCACTAGCGGCGGCGGCAGTCTGCGGCGTTGTGGTACTGGATACTTTTGGCTGCAGATGTTCATCCTTGGACAATGGCATTTGCGCATCGTTGGGTACCTTATGCGGACGTCCACGCACCTCAGCATTTGATGCACTGCCATTGTACGGTAACAGAGTAGGCGGGTATGTGCGACTTTTCTGAACCACCTCGTCATTGAGCATCATACGCTGCGGCAGCAGCTGGGATGCCAGCGAAGCATCGATGGGACGGCTCTGCGGCTGTCGACGACTGAGTGATGTGGAGCGCTGCGGCGTACGTTGCAAACGTAACTCCTCTGTAGAACGGGTCGAGGATACGCCTAGCCGGCGTTCGCGACCTGCGGGAACGTCTGGGTGCATGGTGTGCTGATCAACATTGGAATGAGAGGCCACGCACGGTAGCTCTGATGCGTCGCTTAAATGTGTCGTCGCTGTCGTCGTTGGTGTTGTTTCGTTCCTAGCCTGAGCTAGCATGCCGCCGTTCTGCCACTCGCGCACACCAGCGGGTACCTGGTGCGTGCGACGCGAGACAGTGGCGGCGGCCAGCGAAACAGCCGGCGTCGTCGTTTGCATTATGTCTAGCGGAGGCTGACCAGCAGAACCAGGTCAACACGAATGCTGTACACCACCGAGGATGCGTATCAAAAGGGCAAGGTGTGGGTGAATAATGCAGGCCACACCGACCACAGCCCGCGTGGCAAGAACAATGAAGGGCGCTGGAAGGTAGGCGAATGCGTGGACAATGGGGTCTGAACCCAGCAGCAGGCGTACGCAGCAGCAAGCAGCAGGTCGTGGGGCCGCAGATGGCCGTGCTAAAGGCCAGCGTTGGCAGACAAGAATGAATTAGGAGTGAACAAACGGGCGCAGGCAATAGGAAACAGGTGGAAGGACGAGGCTGGCAGGCGCTTTGCCAGTCCAAGTAGCGTCTGGCTGGCCAAGGCGGTGGTGTCGCGGTATCACACACCAGGCAGCGTAGTTTCTGACGCTAGTGTAGCGTACCTGTGCGGCATAAAAGAAAACGATCAGTGGGTGTCCGCAAAGCGTGTGCCTTGCTGCTAATTCGTTCAGCGTTCGACGAACGTAGGACAGCGTGTTGCACTTCCAAAGACAGCCTGGCGCAAAGCGCGGCCGGCACCACGGATATACTGTTTGTTACTGTGGCGGCGGTGGCCGAAGAAGGGGAGCCGGCAGACCTGCTGCTGGCCAGTGACAATGTTGATGCTGATGCGGTAAGAGCGATGAACTTGCAGCAGAGCGCGGGAATGGCCGCGACGTGCCTGTAGGGTAAATGCAGTATGGTGCGGAAGTGTAGGAGAGCGAGCAATGGAAAAGCAACGCGCGAGAACTACCGAGGCATGGTTGGCGAGCGAAAGATAAGGTATGCATGAAACAGCCTACCGCAAAGAGACGGCGGTACATAGGAACGAACGCTGGCGGTCGGTGGGCCAACTAGTGTATCCGCAGCATGCTGTGTTTCATCTCAATGTATGCTTGCTTTGTTTAGTCATGTGGAACAGTAGCGTGAAAGGAAAACGTAGTGGCATGAAAATAGCTCATGACGCTTAAAATGGCTCATGGCGTTTCGCCACATCTGCGGTGGATGCTGCGGCGTCAACATGTGCGGCATGCTGCAGCTGCTGCAAGTGCGACACGGCAGACGGACCGACGTGAGGTTGACAAGATTACCCTGGATTCGCTCCTTGCTTGACATGCGGGTGCCACATGCGACCACGCTGTGTTCTGTAGCAGCATGTCTAGTGTTGCTGTGGTTGACAAGCGCATGCAAACAATGACATGTCAGGAGACTATTCGCGTACCATCTGACATCTATGCGACACGTTCTAGAAGGCTCTGAGGTCTACCGTACGTCATCGATGGGTTCTGGCAGAACAACATTATCTGCGCCCCGCAAGCAACGATGCGCTGCAGCATGCCAAGAAACATGCACTTTTGCCAGCACCATGTATGTAGCATGACATCGACACACTCCCAGCCGATGGCAACATGCTGCTTCACCGGTCAATAGATGCGAATGCGCTGCCGTAGCCCTGTTGGAATCCGCGCATGCAGGCGCACACACATACACACACGTCTCAGCGGACATGCACGCTGCTCTCATGCCGCCCACGCTGTGGCACCTTTTGCCCAGTCTAGGAGGTTTCAGCCGGAGGCAGCAACGCTTTTGCCAAGGGTAGATTTGGTTTTAGGCCGTCTAGACCCCATGATGACCGACCGACCGACCGACGGATGCTACAGCGCGGGTCGCCATGACATGCCATCGCTCATTAGCGGCCATGTGCTCGCAAGGGAAACAAGTGCATACAAGGTCGAATAGAAAAGGCAGACCAATGAGCAGCACACAATGCATCGATGAGAACTGCTGCAAGATGTTCGAGGTCGGGTGACGGTCTTGCACCGATGGAGCTGCGTTTCCGGTCCAGTGTATATGCACGCTGTGATGAATGGTCATGGCGCTGCGTCTGGGCGGTAGGCAGACCGGCAGGTTTCTGAAGGTTCTGGCTGGCCACACCTGCTGGCGTACCCTGCACGAAGCCGGCTGCGCAGGAGACTACACGCGGTCCGCATGCCAACTGCGGTGAAAACAGACCAGTGCTTGTCTAGCGGCAGCAACAGCAGCTGGATGCGTAGATGTGGCACACTGGCCGTCGGACTAGAATAGCATCGCGCGTTTGCGCTTGCGTCAGTTATGACACTGGCCCGCACTGGCCTGTCGGCCGCGCGAGATCTTCCGACGGAGTGGCATGTCGCCGACGTGGACCTATTATTGTCTGAGCAGCGAGAGTATGTGTGTGGATGGGTGAATGTGGCCTGAGACAGCCAACGACACGCCAAAAGTCACGACCGACGACATGCAGGTCAGCCATGGCTACGGTGCATGGAGGGTGTGAGAGCGCGGCCGTTTGCCACCACTGCGGCTAGCGGCGCGGTCGTCTGCATGCATGCCGCGAGTGCACACGTCGCATGGTCGTGTCCGCACGCGCCCACGTAATGGAGCCATAGACTGGCGTCTACTTTGGGTAATCGTCTGCATGCTTATCCCACTGCGCGAATGGCCATAGCAAGGGCAGCAGCAGCAGCAGAGACCGTGCGAAGGCCATCGCCGCTATGGTGCCTTCCTTGGGCGGCGCATTCGTACGGCACGCGCGGCAGGACTGCAGCCGCCGCTCGTTCGTTCGCTCGTTCGCTAACATACTGCATCCTTCGATCAGTCTAATCTCCTTCTGCTGCTGCTCTCCTCTTTGGCTCACATCGGCGCCAGGCTTATATCTCCGCATGTTCGCTCGCATCGCCCACCATCACCTTCATTGCCATCTTTTATCACTTTATTGCCAGCGTTTGCTCTTTGATTGTGTGTGTGTGCCATCGCACTCTGCGCGCTGCTCATCCTGCAACGGCACGCTGTCTAATCCGCGTGCTATCCGCTCATTACTCTCTCACTCTCACTCTCACTACTGTCATCGCCATTGCCATTACTACCGCCTACACCTATTCCTGTCCATCCACCGCCGCCTTTTCTGCGCTTGCACTGGTCGCTGCGCACTACGATAACTACGCCTGCACGCTCAAGTGCTTTGAAAAAGTAAGCGACCAATGCCGTTGTTTGCGTTT
Source organism: Thamnocephalis sphaerospora (assembly GCA_003614735.1). Taxonomy (NCBI): domain Eukaryota; kingdom Fungi; phylum Zoopagomycota; class Zoopagomycetes; order Zoopagales; family Sigmoideomycetaceae; genus Thamnocephalis; species Thamnocephalis sphaerospora. Next base: position 13,625 of record KZ992621.1, on the reverse strand, counting down.
GTTCATGGTTGCGGTTGCCCAAGAGGTTGGCGCCTTGATAATGTGCCAAGGGCGAGCAGTGTGCGCGTGCTCGCGCCATTTGCGCCCAAATTCGCCTCGTCGCGTGCTGCGCCACGATAGCGGTACGTGAATGCCATTTGCTAGCCGGGTTCGCTTCCGTGGCAATGGCAACGTGCGTGGATAACCGCCGGTAGATGCACTGCCCAGTCGGCTAATCGGCCGACCGACGGACGAACGGACGGACGGACGGACAGACGCTATTGTGCAAACGCACACACCATCGGCGCTGATCGTTGCTGCTGCGGTGTCTGGGTTTGTGCAACCCCAGCGCAGGCGCCAGCTCGTCCACTATGCAACTTGCCCCGCTTCATGGCGCTTTTGTGGCGTCATCTATTTTGATCCGTCGGCCGGCTGCGCTACGGCGGTGCTGCGGGCGTTGCACTATCGCTGCGCTTGCTCGTCGGCGACTGGTCGAGACCATGTTGCGTCTGCACGCGCACGTACGCTTTGCTGTGCTCCGCTGCAGTCTCCTTTGATATCGTCGCTGGTGCGCGCACGCAGTACCTGGTGCTACGCTTGCCGCCGGTGCGCGCACAGCCGAGCACAGGTGGTCATAAGAACAGTCGGCCGACGCCATGCTTTTTGTCATCGGCCCGCTCGCCCGTTTAATGCCGTATCCTTTTAACCGCACGCTGCTCGCGGCCATCTCTGAGCCGCCACTGCCGTGCTGTTCTCTTTTCCAGTGTGTTTGTCCGGCTGTCCACGCTCCTTTCCTTTCACCATCGCCTGATCACTGGCCTCCCCTTCCTCCATCCTCCATCTTTTTCTCCTCCTTCTCCTCTCCCCTTCCGCTCCAAGCTGGTCGTCGTATCACTGTCGTGATCGCTTATCATAAGCCACGTACCGAAAAAGACCGCTCCAACTGCTGCTTCTACTCCACCTCCGCCACCCTTTCCGCTGACGCCGCTTCAACGTTGAGCGTGTACCTTGTTCAGCTAGCTTCATCGCCAGCCCGGACCCTAGTTTGCACCGCCAATCCATCAGCACTTCTCTCTCTCTCTCTCTCTCCTACGCTATTTGTTTTTTACGCTGCTGGTGTCTGCGCCGTTATCCGTTTCCACTCCGTACTACGCATCCGCCATTGTGCCATTACCCCACTACCACACATCCGTTACGCACTGTTACTAACGTGTATACTTGTCGATACCCCACTTGGCGCTGGCTGCGTGCATGGTCTGCCTCGCCACCTGTCTCTAGTCCACACCCTACCTGCATTGCCACTGCCGCACACGCTGTCGCACAGCTTGTATTAGGCCGCTTCACTGCACGCTGCCACCGCTTACTGCGTACTGCTGCTGCCCACCACCATCCACCGCACACCGTCAGCAAAAGCGTGAACCTTTGCAAGCGTAAAGCGCTGGCACGCCATCGTCACTCAACTCTTGTTCATACATCATCTCTACGCCCGTCTATATTTGCTTGTCTATTCGCGACGGCTGTAGCCTCATTGCCGGCTCACGTCGTACTTGTACGTGGTCACGTTGTCCGCCCTGCACCGACGGGTCAGAGAAAGCGCGCACGCTCAGCGAACATTGCTGCAGTGCAACGCGCATTCGTCCAAAGGCTTGGCCGCCGCGTCTGATTACGCCTCGTCAATATGACGTCTCTGAACGGTGGCTTTCTGGCGGCGCGCTTCTTTTCCGTCGGCGCTCGTCGTCGTGCCAGCAGGCCCGAAACGACGGCCGGCGATGCAGCAACGCCGTCATCTGCGGCAGCGCCCGTCGCTGGTCCGCTTATGGACAACTGCGGCCGCTCCCAATCTGAAGGACGCTTCCGTCTGCCAAGTATGCCTCGATTCCCAAAGCAGTCGCCGTCAGGCGCTACCTTTGGTATTGTCGGAGACGCTTCCATGCGTCGCTCTCATCGCCAGCATAGCGAAGATTCGGGTCACGTGTCCTCTGGCGCTTATGACTCGCCTCGTCTGTCTGCACACAACGCCGCTGCCACCGCCCATCTGGCCACGCCGCCCACATCACCGCTGCCGCCGACCAAGACGGTGCTGCACACGAGCGCGTTGCTCACGGCGCACAGCGACAACAGCCCGCAGCCAATGACAGCCACCACAGCCAATGTGATCCGTCGGTCCCGGCCCATGCCCATTGCGGTGCCATCGACGACATCGGCCACGATGGCAGCGTCGCATGGCCATCGCGGCTCACCAGCCCACACCACCTACTCGCCACGGTTCCCGCGTCGCCGTGGCTCAGACTCGTTCCTGTTTGACTTTCCGCTGCGAGCAGGACCCAGCGGCCATCCGTGGCCGTCGCCTGCGCCAGCATCTCCCAACGCGCCGCAGTCACCCCCGCTATCGGCATTGCCCACGCGGACGCAGCATGCGTACCGGCGAGCACGCGACAGTGCCATTTCAGTGACCTCCAGCACCGACACCGGTTTTGGCGACTATCCCATTGCCGCCTCGCGCATGCGTCGCACCATCACGGATGAAACGCTGCTCGAGGTGGAAGATGATAGCGACGGTGCCTGCCCCGCTCAGGATGCGGCGCCGGCATGTGAGGCGTCGACCGAGATTCTCAGCACATCGCCGCCCGGTGTGCACGCTTGGCGTCGGCGCCGGTCGCTGGCAGTAGTCGATCATTCTTTTCTCACGCAGCAGCAGCAGCAGCCGACCTCGTCAGCCAATGATGCATCGCTGCCGCCGTGGATGCACCTTGATCCTGAGGCACAGACTGGCACGCGCCGCGATCTAAGCCAGGCTCTAGGCCGCTCTGTTTCCGAGTCGGCCTATGCACGGCAAAACGCCTACAGCACCGTCTTTGATCCGTCGGCCGAGCTGTTCCAGCCCAACGATGCCAGCTGGCCTGATGACGGTGACGACGAAGACAACGTCTTTGCCTGGGAAGAGATGACGCGCACAGCTGCACAGCAGCAAGATGCGCGCCTGGAGCTATGGGAAGCGCGTCACCGGCTGCGCTCTCTAGGCGGTCTAGACGCCGTGCTCTCACGCACCGACACCACCACTGTGCGCTGCACACTCACGCCGGCCGTCTGCCGCGACGCACTGGCCGCCACTTTGAGCTGCAGCACACACGCTGCAGCAACTGACAAAGGGCGGCTAGACCAGGCGATCGACGAAGCATCCAGCCTGACTGTCGCCACTGGCGAGCGTTCTCCCATGCTCAAGCCTCAGAGCTCGCGTGATGCAAAATGGTCCTTCAACTGCGGACTGCTGCCGCGCCGTCTGCGCAGTACTAAAAGCGACGACAGCGCCAACAGCAACGGCAACAGCCGTGGCGTTCGAAGCGCCAGCAAGCGGTTATCACTGCCTGCTTTCAAAACAGCACGCACTCACGCCTTTTCGCTGCCCACCTTTGCCTCGCCATCGCTGTCGGGGCTGACCCTGCGCGCAGCGGCCAAAGAGGGCAATATGACGCTATCGTCGTCGGCCGAAGATCTGCGCGCCTGCCGGCGCCACCGTCGTGCTTCCTCGGCACACATTCTGGATCGCACTGGCTTTGCTGCGCTGGGCGCATTCGGCCAGACCCGTTAGTTTGTCTTTCTTATCCTGCGTGCACCCACGCCCTTATCGACGCGCGCGTGTGCGCGTGCCACCCATCTATCCGATCGGCGCCCGCTTAGATGCATTTGCGTGCTGCTGCCGTTCTGTCATGTCACTTATTGCGCTCACGTTTATTCTTTTCGCGCCTAGTTGTTGCCGCTATGGCCTCACCACCCTGCTGTTTTGTTTGCACTGCCACTGTGTTTACCGTTTATCTACACACACACGCACACACATGCGGCACGCAGGTATCCTTGATCGCCGCAGGTCTGCTCACGTGCACTTGCCGGTGCAGCCTGCGTCGACTTACCACGGTGCCATCGCGCACTGTCCTTGCCGCCACTCACGCTCTATCTATCTCATGCATGCGCATGGTGGCGTACCTTTGTACGAGCAGCTTACACTCTCGCCATGCTATCCGTTCACGTGCAAGCTTTATATAAACTGCCACTTGGCCGCTTTCTGTACACCGTGCAAACTAAGCGTCGTGACCGGAAAAAATAGCGCACACAGAGAGCACCCTGGAAAGTATTTGTTCCGGCCTTTTCCCATCCAGGCCTAGTCGCTGCTGGTAGTACGTACGCTCGTGCTGCTGCTGCTGCTGCTGCTGCTTCCGTTGCTAATACAGGCGAACGCGACGATGACGTGCGCTCGGCAAGATGGTACCCCGCTTGTCCATCTGCGTGTAGATTGTGTTACCCTGCTGATATCGGCAGTCACTGCATGCCTTGCCCAACCGCTACACTGTGCCCAGGTCGCCGGCCGTGTCGTCATGGCTAGACCGGTGGCGTATCACCGCATAAGCGCCGTTACTATCGTCTATCATGCACACTGGGGAATGCCGACGCCCCGTCGTCTCGGGCGTTGGCACTGTCGTGCGGCCACTGCAGTCGGACTGCGGCGCAGTGACGCCGACCATTTGGCGGAGATACGCGTCGAATGCGGCGCGGGCAAATGCTTGTACGTGGCACCCTCTTTTACGATGGATGGATAAGATGGCCTAAGGTTACAGACACAGCATGGGCGTACGTGTGCCGCATCAAGTCACCTTGAACCTCGTCATCGCTATTGCTGTCGCATGATGGTCGTGTGCGTGTGTGTGCATGGTGGTTCACGCACGCGTTGCACGGATGGACACCAACCACATTGGACTCGACACTTGCCACCCTAGTTTTGTGCTTGGCACGTGGACAACGACGCGTGCAGTTATGGCCAGGGTGAAGCAGTGTTTGTGGCGTCGATGGACCATGACGACGATGACAACGACGACGACGACGACGACGACGACGATGATACTCGTGTGTGTCGCCTCTGTTGAACGAATGGCAATCTGTCAGCCGTAGCACACGCGGTGCGCAAAAGACAAGCGAGATCAAAGAGGCCGTTGCTTGGTTGAGGCGCGTCCGGGTACGCTGGCAACCATGATGATGGTGGCAGTGGTGGTGGTTCACGCTACCAAACAGCATGCATACGGCAAAGGCCATGGTAGCGCACGGCAGATGGCCTACGCAGCCGTGCATCCTCCGCCACAGCATTGGCGCCACAGCACCCGTCGTCTCCAGCATCGCCGCTTTCGTTCGACTGGTTGCGCGCATATGATACATGCTGGCGTGACACCGCCGCCGCTCTTGGTGGTGGTGCTCATGGACGCGGGACACCTCGGAAGGTCCCTCTTTTCTCCGGTTTGCTCCATTAGGAAGGCCGCCATTCATCTCATAGGTGCCCACCGCAACTACGTTGACGCGGCGCCAACTTTTGGCCACATCCCCATCTCCATTCTTTGTTAATACGGATCCTCACTGCTCATCCAACGGCATGCTGCCGCGACGTATAGGTGGCAGACGAAGGTGGCGCACGCATTTGTACGTATCACCACCAATCTCAGCAGGGAATGACGTGGTGCGCTGCATATGGATACATTACGGACATTGGACCGCCTTGGCTGCCATCGCGCTCAGACAATCTGGCAGCCCGCAGTGCAGCAGTCCACGCTGACAAGGCAGGCCAGCTCAGCATGATCGATGATGTTGTTCCATGCTGTTGCTGTTGCTATTAATACTGCTACTTTCACTGCTATTGCTACCACTAGCACTGATCTTGTCGGGACTATACAAGAGGGGGTTTGGCGGATCTGGCCACAAGCACTACCATAATAAGCGACACTAGCTGACCCAGCAGCAAGGCTACCGTAGACCAGCCATCAAAGCATGTCGCCGTGCTAGTCTGCGGTAGCTGCACGGCTTGCCCAGCTGGCGCGCGCGCGCGTGCGTGCGTGCCCTTGCGTTGCCTTCCACGACGGCGTGTGCGGTCGGCAAAGGTCCCTGTTTTTCCATGCCGCAATGTGGATCATGTATGGAAGATTCCTGCTCTATCGGCAAATGCATCCCTCTCCGCTCTACGATGCGACTGCTACCGCTGCGGCTGCGGTGGCTGCGGCTGCGGTGACTGCGACCAGATACGTCGTCAACCCGTAGCCATGGTTGGACAAGCCAACGCGGTCTCGAGCAGCGCTGCTGGCGGTTGCCGCGCGGTCGCACCGGCATGAAAAGAGGGTCCACCGCAAGCCGTCCAGGATGGCGAGAATGCGGAAGTCGTAGCTCCGACGCGGGACCAGCTCTGTGTGCGAGGTAGCCCGAATTAGGAGGCGCCTGTCTCAGCGGGGCTATAAAAGCGCCCTCACTATCGGCAAAACAGATGGCTGCACAGTGTCCGATCGTGAGAGTGTGTATCTTCCAGCCCGTCTTCCCTGCTCTCCTTCTATTCTCCTCCTTATCCTGGCCCTGCTCCACCGCTTATGTGCGTGCGGACAACCACAGACTCGTGACATTTTCCGATTTTCTCCCTAGCTTGTTCTCTTCTCTGACCAATACGTCTGCCGTGCCTAAAACCGTTGCCACGCTCAGGTGAGTAAGCGAACCGGTAGATCACCCACCAATCGCCAAGCACACGAGTTTGCAGAACGTGGTCCTGCTATAAACAGCAAGTCTGTTGTCGCTTTGCGGCTTCTTTCCTGCAACTCGCCATAACGTCACTATTCCATTTTGTCTGTCCACGTGGTCTTTGTGTGGATTGCTGCCTGCGATTGATATTCTCCTCACTGGTGCTGCTAGCTGTGCTTGGCAAACTTTTCTTTCCTACTTTTCCTTCTTTCCGCTCTTATTACCTGTAGCTGACGCCGACGCGGCCTACCTATTTGCCTGCCTGCCTGCCTGCTTAGTTACTCGCGTCCGTTAGCTCACCGTCACACCGTCTACGCTGTCATCTGCGCCCCAGGTGAACATGGCTGGAACCGACCTTGGTGGCATCATTGGTGGCCAGAACCCCATTCACTTCAACTCTGGCAATCCCCTGCCGCTGTTCCTGGTGCAGGTATGTAGCGCGCTGCGGGCGTCTGTCGGATGGGTGTAGTACCTGCACTAGCGTGGGCGTTGATGTGCGGCACCTGCGTGTTCCGGTTGTTGGGTTCTGGGTGCTCACACGCTTCCTCTGCTACCATAGGCCGCGGTGATTATTATAATATGTCGGCTTTTGCAATATCCCCTGTCGTATCTGCGGCAGCCACGCGTAATTGCCGAGGTGATTGGCGGCATTCTGCTGGGCCCAACAGCTCTGGGCCGCATTCCTAGCTTCAGTGACAATCTGTTTCCCAAGGAGTCGCTGCCCTTTATCAACCTGGTGGCCAATTTTGGTCTGGTCTTTTTCCTGTTCCTGGTTGGTCTTGAACTGGATCCAGCCATGCTCATCAAGTCTGCACGCCGCACACTTGGCATTTCGCTGGCCGGTATGGCGCTGCCGTTTGGCGCTGGTGTTGGTGTGTCGTATGCACTCTACTGGCAGCTGGACGAGTCGTATCACACCAAGGGCTTTGGCGGCTTCCTGCTCTTCTGCGGTATTGCCATGTCTATTACCGCTTTCCCGGTACTGGCTCGTATTCTCTCCGAGCTGAGCCTGCTCAAGACGCACGTCGGCTCCATCACCATTTCCGCTGCTGCTGTCGACGATGCCGTGTCCTGGTGCCTGCTTGCGCTCGTCATTGCCATCATTAATGCCGGCGCTCCGATCAACACTGTGTACATTCTGCTGGTGGGCATTGGCTACGTGCTCTTCCTCATTCTGGTGGTGCGCCCGCTGTTTGTGCGCTACTTCCTCAAGCGCTTCTACAATCCCGAAATTGGCCCTTCGCAGCTGGTCGTCACCGCCGTCACCCTCATGGTCTTTGTCAGCGCCTTCTTCACCGACGCTCTGGGCATCCACGCTATCTTTGGCGGCTTCGTTATTGGCGTGATCATGCCGCACGAGGGTGGATTCGCCGTCAAGCTTACGGAAAAGATCGAGGATATGATCACCATCATCTTTTTGCCGCTGTACTTTGCCCTGTCCGGTCTCAACACCGAGATTGGCCTGCTCAACGATGGCAAGGCCTGGGGCATGGTCGTGCTCGTCATTGTCGTGGCTATTGGCGGCAAGGTGATCGGCTGCACCAGCGTGGCCAAGCTTTCTGGCATGACCTGGCGTGAGGCGGCCACTGTCGGCTTCCTCATGAACTGCAAGGGTCTTGTCGAGCTCATTGTGCTCAACTTGGGTCTGCAGGCCGGCGTCATTGACCGCAAGGTGTTTGCCATTCTGGTGCTTATGGCGCTCGTCACCACTTTTATCACGACGCCCATCGTCATGGCACTGTATCCGCCGCGCTACTGGCGCACGGTCAAGGGCATCACGCGTGCCAACAGCCGCGCCGCATCGCCCACCGGTACCATCAGTGGCGCCGTCAACAACGAACTGCTGGTCTGCCTTAGCCGGATGCGCCAGGTGCCCGCTATCATGCAGCTGATGCGTGTGCTTGCACCGCGCCGCCGCAAGACCACGGGTGGCATCCCGGTGGTGCACGCACTGCGTCTGGTCGAGCTCGGTCAGCGTGAGTCGGCTGTGATGCGCGGACAAGAAGTCAACGAGATTATCCGTCACGACCCGGTCAGCAATGTGCTGCGTGCCTTTGGTCAGCTGAGCGGCATCACCGTGGACGCTGCCATGACCGTCTCGGACATGCCTGGCTACCCCAACGCTGTGGCCGACCACGCCATGGACATTGACGCTGGTCTGGTTGTGGTGCCGTGGACGATTGCTGCCACCAACGACGGCGGTGCTGCCGAAGAGATTATTCCCAAGGAGGAGATGCTAAACACCATCGAGTTTCTGGGCCGCGATCCGAACCAGTCGGCATTCATTGAGGGCGTGTTTGAGTCTGTGCCGTGCACCTGTGCCGTGCTCATCGACCACGGCCTTGGTAACGGTTCGGTCACCGTCAAGCTGGACGACAAGACGCGCGACTCGATGATGAGCACACCACCGGCGCCGCACACCATCACCTCGGTCGCCGTGGGTACGGCTGATCCGACGGCCCATAGCACGCCAGACAACGGTTCGGTGGACACCAAGGCTCAGCGTGCCAGCCAGGAGAAGGGCGACGACGACGACAACGACGAGCTGCCGTCTGTCTTTGGCCAGGCTGGCCGTGCCGTCACCTTCTTCTTTGGCGGTGACGACGATCGGCGTGCCGTGGAGTTGGCCAGCGCGATGGCGCGTAACGGCGTGATGGCCACCGTGGTGCGCTACCACTCGCCGGGCGAAGTCATCCCCGAGTCGGCCGATCAGATTCTCTTTGGCGATCTGCACCATCGTGTGCAGGTTGTGGACGTGACCATGGGCGCCGCCGAGGCACGCGCTGATGCCGTCGCACGCACCAAGGGACTGAGCCGTCGCGATGTCACCATCATCGGCCGTGGCGACCACACTGGTGCCGAGCCAGCCGCAGGCCTGCTGGGCTCTACGGCCGCGCAGCTGCTCAGCGCTGGCTGCCGTGCCAGCATGCTGGTGGTGCGTGGCCCGCTGCCGTTCGACGAGTCTGCCATTTAAATGCCGGCTCGTGCCGCCAAGTCTAATGCACATCTCTGGACCATGGCGACGGCGCAAGTCGCCGACTTTTGTACCCCCCATCGCCCACTTTTCCATCTTCTCCTGTCTCATCCGCCGCTGCAGCCTGGTGTATGGCTTGCAGCGCATGTGTATAGGCTGTCGACTGGCAAACTATTTCCATTTTGCTGTTGCGCGCGTTCGTGTAGGCTGTTTTCTGGGTTATTGTTGTCCATGCTGCTTTGGATGAGTAGTGCTGGTTTTGCGAACTGTTGGCCACATTGCACTGTGTTGCGTGCTGGCATTCTCCATAATGTAGTAGAGCACGACCGATCTCCGGCCGGCCTGATTGTGCACGCGCGCCCAGTGTTTAGCGCGCGTGCCCTGTGCATTTCTGTATTCTATCGCCGTTCAATTAGGCACACCCTGTTTGCTTATGCACGTCGCTCTGTGCTGTATGCACGGCGACTGTACACATTATTAGATAGACTGTGCCGGCTGCTGCCGCTGCTGGCTTTTGCCTCTAATGTTTTCATGTTCAACAGTGCATTACAGCGGGTTTATTCACAAGGACGCGTCGGTCTACGAGCGACGGCGCCACACTGCCATGCGCTGCTTGCCCTCTCGTTCGGCAGGCGAACGCGGAGAAGCATTCTCGTACACTAGCTCAAAGTTGGCATCCAGCAGCGTGTGGTATAGCTCGACAGTGAGCGCGTATGGCGGGCCGCCTTCCCGAGACGCATCCAGCGGGAACATGAGCGTAATCAGATGGCCACCGGGGCGCACTAGTTCTGCTTGCCGCTTCCCCCAGTCATTACGCATTGGCGGCGGAAGGGCACACAGGAAACTAACGCGTATTATACCTGTTAGTCGCTGGCTGCTCGCTCTACTGATGCATGCAACCTACGTGTAGTCAAAGCCAATATCAAACTGGCCAAGATCTTCCGTGAAAAAGTCGCAAGTAATCAGCTCAACGCCGGTGATGCCGTTACGGCTAGCCTCCTAAAGAGTGTCGACACGGCACGGTTAGCATATTACTGTGGTAACTGCGGCTAACATTACCGCGTGCCCACCTCGCGGCAATGATCCATGGCGGTCGGACTGATGTCTGCGCCGACAACCTGGTAGCCGCGTGTAGCCAGGTAAAACACATCATGGGCCTGTGGTCGCCGTTAGCCATCTGATGATAACAGCACAGATTACGTATGCAGGCGACACTTACCCCACCGCAGCCTGGCACCAGAACGCGACCAGTGCTTGGAAAGTCTGGCACTTTTGCTAGGTCCTCCTCCAGCAGCTCTTTCAGTGCTGGCGTGACACCGCCCTGGTCCCAAGGCGTCCTGCCGTCGCGCCATAGCTTGTCCCAGTCTACCAGTCGCAAGTCACGTTAACCAGCGCGTTGCAGCATAGAGTCGCCAATTGCCATTGCCGCACCAGTGGGATCCTTGCGTTCTGGAGTTGACATTGTAGAGATTGCGTATGTGACGATAGTGGTATGTTGAGCTGGCGATTGAGGAACAGAGCGTGTCCAGTCAGTGAGCCGTGCAGTTAATAAAGACACGACTGGCAACGTCATTGAACCGGGAAAACCCCGCCAACGCCAGTGCGCTAGTACAAATCCGGGTTGTTCGGCGGATGTAGTACCGGTGGCAGAGTCTACCGTGCGAAGCATTAGTCAGCTCCGCAGCGGCATTAGTCACGCTGGCTACACGCAGCCCCAAGCACTGCCACTTGTAGTAATATAGCGAGCGATTCACACATTGGTCTGATGTAGCCCACATACGGACAGCCTACGCTTAGCGCGACAGCGAAACGTGCGCATAGCCATGGCTAGCAGTTTTAAAGACCTGCCAACTTTCCAAGAATAGCCGCCCTTGAAATAGCATGGTGTTGAAAGCCGAGCCAGCCTATGGTGTAACAGAGCATGCTCGTGTCTGGTAAACGCAAGCACATAGATGGTCGCGGCGCTGATAAAGCGCCGCGTATGTCCTGGAAAACGTGCCACTTGGCCATAACTAGTCGACTCGGAAAGTACGATGGTAGTCCTAGTCGAGCAAACAGAGCTATGTGCCGGCTCGGCACTCTACAATTGGTAAAGGAGGCTGTCGCGCATAGGCGACAGTGTATGGTAGCAACATGACCTGCTGCTCTTAGAAGACTACAACCACCGATTAGCGTATCTTTGCTTTTGGCCAGGACAAAATTGGGCATTCTCTGCAGTGTCAGAATGATACATGTGACGGGGTGGATGGCATTTGCTGCCGGTTAAAAGGCCCTCCGCGCAGTAAAGACTGACACACAGCAGCGGGATGCTTTGGCACACGTGCCGATGATCTTGACTTGGAGAAGGCCAACTGAATGCAAGTGCGAAACACGGGACGAGCCGCAGTGTATTGGCGAAAGCGAACACGTTGGTGGCATTATCGGGGATCCTACTGCATATGCTTTTCAAACAAACGCGCCCTTAATAGGCGACGAGGCATTTCATTCGGGCAATGTGTCCATCCGCGTGAATGCACAAGACGTGCACATTGATGCAGCGTGTTCCTGGACGAATCTTTCATAAAGAAACAATGTAGCTAGCAGCGTGCCACGCCGAGGCAACATTATCAGCGTTTATCTTTTTGCCCGTTACGAATTCCGAGAGGTTCGGCCAGCGCCACTGCGCCCGCCCCGCCGCCACCTACGTGTCTGCTGCGTAGCCTCTTGCCCAGCCGCTAGCCCCGCTGGGCAGCACCAAAAGTAACGACCCCTTCGCATTCAGCCTCTGCCCATCTCTCCAGCATGCATCTTTCAGCTCGCCTCGCTCTCCTGGCGTTGGTGGTAGCCAGTGCTGCAAACATCTGTTTTACCCGGGATCACCGTATCCAGTCGATCCGTGCCGGCCCGCCACCGATATACAAAGTGCGCGAGCTTTCCGAGACGCTAAAGCAGCAGTCGGCAGATACTGCACCTGGCAAGACGCCGCTGGATACAGCCCTTGCGTTTGCACATACTCACCTCAACATTCGGCCAGGAGACTATGTCGTTGAAGATTCCTACATCACAGAGGGCATTGATGTCACGCATGTTTTCCTCGCACAAGTTATCAATGGCACAAAGGTTTCCAACGGAAAGATCACGATACAGGTGGACCGCGACCATCGTATAGCCAGCTATGGTGATGGCTTCTACCGTGGCCCGAGTCTGGCCAAGCGCAGGCTGCAGTCTATGGAAATCGGCGACTTTACCACACCCGACCATGCGCTTCGCACGCTACTCAAGCATGTTGGCGTACAGGTAGGAGACGGCAAGATTACCGCGGTGCCACAGAGTAGTTCCAGCGGCAAGAAAACCGAATACTCGCTTGGCAGCCTGCCCGGCGTGTTTAAGGATGCCACGGCCAAAGTCGCATACGTCCACATGAAGAGTGGTGCGCTCGAGGCTGCCTGGGAGCTGTCCGCCAATCTGGAAGAGAGCCACCTCTACGCACACGTCTCCGCCGATGGAAAGCGAGTGCTTTCTCTGGCGGATCTTACAGCCAGAGCGAGCTATAATGTCGTCCAGCTTGGTGATATTGACCCAGAGATATCCGGCCGAACACTCGTCGTCGATCCGGCACACAAGGCAGCCTCGCCCTACGGCTGGCACGACTTTGGCAATGGCACGGTAACAAACTCCACAGTGGGCAACAACGCCTGGGCACAGGTCTGGCCCGGTCTTGGGCGTCCTTTCTCGGGTTTCCGCCCGGAATCCGAAACGCTCGACTTTGACTATCACCTGGACATTAACAGAGATCCAAACGAGTACAAATCCGCTGCAGTCACCAATGCTTTCTACATGTGCAACATCATGCACGACATTTCGTATATGTACGGGTTTAACGAGCCAGCCGGTAACTTTCAGACCTCTAACTTTGGCAAGGGTGGCAAAGAAGGCGATGCAGTCATTGTGAACGTGCACGACACAAGCGCGGTCAACAACGCCTTTTTTTCGGTGATGCCCGATGGAAAGGCGCCTCGCCTGGGCATTAGCATATACATGGCAGCAAAGGGACGCCGCGATGGCAGTCTTGTCAATGCCATTATCGCCCACGAGTACGGCCACGGTATTTCCAAGCGACTCGTCGGCGGCCCTTCTAGCTACAGCTGCATCGACG
>KZ992620.1:0-26084 GCA_003614735.1 Thamnocephalis sphaerospora | reverse complement strand
GCGTGAGTCGTCGTGTTGATGCTCAAACGTCAGCACATACGCTGCACGTACCATATCGTCGCGGGCTTGCGGCTGAGTCAGATGAAGCTTGTTGAGCACGTCGTTGATCTTCTGGCCCTTCATCTTGATCTCCACACGCGACTGCAGCAGCTTGTCGCATGCCTACGCGTTGAACACCAGAATACAGTGTCAGCAACAAGACGGCCACAACCACCGAGCACATGCGCACACGCACCTTGTTACGCGCGTCCATCACACCCTCCTCGGTGTGGCAGCTCAGCTGCGCCACTTCGACACCCTCTTCGTTGATAATCTCCTCAACCAGCGCACGCTCCTCCGGCGAAAGATCCTCCGGACGACGAGTGTCAATCTTGCTGATGATCAGCATGATGGGCTTGTTGGCAAAGAGAGGCTTGATGCTGTGGAACAGGCGCACCTGGTCGGCCACACTGTAGCCGCACTGCTCCGACAGATCCATAAAGTAGAGGATGCACGCACGCAGATGTGCCATGGCCGTGATGGACTGCATCTCAATGGTGTTGCGGTCCTCAAGCGGATGGTCCAGAATTCCCGGCGTGTCAATCACTTGCCAGCGCAGGTAGCGGTAGTCCATGTGGCCGACAAACAGCGACTTGGTGGTGAAGGCGTACGGCTGCACATCCACGTCCGCGCGCGTCACCTTATTCATGAAGCTGGACTTGCCAACGTTCGGGTAGCCGCACACCAGCAGCGTACGGGTGTTTGGGTCGATGGACGGCAGACGCGCAAGATGCTGACGAACCTGCTCCAGATACGCCAGACTGTCCTTTTGGCGCTTCATGATCGTGGCCATACTGACAGAGACGCGTGCCCACTTGGTAAGTCACGCTATTCCCGTTGTTTTCTGGAGCAACACACGCTAGACTTACCGACCGAGTGCCGCCCGCTTCAGCTGTTTGCAGCGGTAGAGCGAGTCGCCAAACTTGAGCAGACGCACATAGTCCTTGGCAACCTGGCCGATCAAGTGACGAGCAGTATTGATCTGGCCAAGCGCAAGCTTGTAGTGGTCCTTGTCGTAGAGCACGTTCATAAGATCGGCATAGAACGGATGCACATTCTAGACGACAGCAGCTGCCACATAAGCGACTGGCCAAGCGACAGTACGCACGCTCACCCATCTGCTCCACCTGCTGCACATACCTCCAGACGCGGAAAGTCGTCCAGCATCATCTTCAGCTTCTCGTCAAAGCTGTCTTGCGTGAACTTGACCTTGCGCATGTAGAAATTGCGGATCCGGCTAATTTTGTAATTCTTGTGAATGACCGTCGGCGTCTTGCGCTGCGTCTTACTGAGCACAATGTCGAGAAAGTCATCGGCGCTCGGCACCACCTGGATCTTCTTAAAATTGTAGATGGACGACATTTTGAACAACAACCGGCTGCGCTAGCAGCTGTAGCCACGTCAGGTGCAAAGAGACGAGGTGAACGTGAGGCGTAACAAAGATCCGCGCTCCAAGCTTAGACGGCCGTGTGCGTGCGGCTGGCGATCCTACTGCAAGCAGACGTCCGAGGAATAGCAGCGGCTGCAAGGGCAATAGCAACAGTCGGCGTAGCGGCAGGAGGAGGAGTGCGCGCGCAACAAGCGCACACAGTAAAAAGAAAAAGAAAAATAGCACCGCCCATCATGTGGTTGGCCCGAGGGCGATTGGGCGTCCAGTACAGATTCGTCGGTGGACTAGCTTGACCGTGCACGGCTGGCAACACGACCGCGCCTCGCCTATTGCTCATCCAACTACTACTACTACTACTACTACTACTACTGCTACTGCTACTCAGCTGCTCTACCCTGTGCGCTCGACGGGCAACTGTTACCCGGATGCCGTCTAAAGAAACGCTGGCACTTGGCGTGTCCGGTGTTGCGGTCGCCGCGTTTGTCCGGCACTACGGACACCTGCTTGCCCTGGTGGTGCCGCGTGAAAGCGCTCATGCGCTTAGCGTGCTCCTCGCGGCAATGCTGCTGGCTGGTCTAGCGACCTTTTTGCTGATTCCACGTTTTGGGCCGGCATTTGCAAGCGCCGGCCGCCGTGGCCGTGATTTGCTCAAGCCTGGCCGTCCGGAGCTGTAAGTCATGGCGATGGCGCTTTGGCTAAAGATTGCGTCAAGCTCACCTTCCGCTCGACCATGCCTAGTCCAGAGAGCCTGGGCCTGGCGGTGGCTGCCATCTACCTTGTTGTCCTCTTTCTGCTTATCCCATTTCCATTTCTTCGCTGGATAGAGGGAGAGGATGGCGCTGGGTGGCAGTTTCGCTTTCCAGAAGCCCGGGTAGGTCGTCTGTGCACGACCGAAGCAGCGACCTGCGCCGCTAACGATTTAAATGATGGCGATGCGCGTCTAGCTGGGCGACATGCTTTCAGCGCTACTGTCGCTGCAGAGTATGGCGCTGCTTGGCTTTGCAGACGACGTGTTCGATATTCGCTGGCGCCACAAGCTGCTGCTGCCCTGTGTGGCCGCCATCCCTCTGCTAGCGGTCTACTACGAGTCGGGCGGCGGAACGGCGGTGATGGTCCCGCTGCCGCTGCGCTCGTTGCTTGGTAGCCTGATTGATCTAGGTAGAGTGACCCCGCAGCAGAAAGTGCACTGGCCTCTTCTAACCTATGTGTTTCGCACACAGGCCCCCTGTACTACATCTATATGAGCATGATGTCCATCTTTTGCACCAACGCCATTAATATCCTAGCTGGCATCAACGGACTCGAAGTTGGCCAGTCGGTGGTGATTGCCATGTCCATTGCTGCCAACGACTTTTTGTATCTCGGCAACAGTGATCCGGCAGCAGTGAATGCCCATCTGTTTTCGCTACACTTTATGCTGCCGTTTATCGGCGTATCGCTGGCACTACTCTGGCACAACTGGTAAGCAGCCGGTATGGAAAGTACGCTGCCGTCAGCTGGTTGACTTGACCGCGATTCACATAGGTTCCCCGCCCGTGTCTTTGTTGGCGATACATACTGCTACTTTGCAGGCATGACGTTTGCGGTGGTCTCCATTCTAGGCCATTTTAGCAAGACGGTTCTGCTCTTTTTCATCCCGCAAGTGTTTAATTTCGTATACTCGGTGCCACAGCTATTCCACCGGGTACCATGTCCTCGGCATCGTATGCCAAAGTACGTCCAATCCGGCTGATTTGCGTGTTGCGCATGCGGGCCAAAGAATTTGCACACACACACACACACACACACATACATATACGCCACCACCAGCTTGACTAACGCCGCATGCGCATAGACTGAACGAGGCTACCGGACTTCTTGAGCCTAGTGAGGCGGACCTCAAAGTGCTCAGCCGGACTGGCCGTGCCATAATTGACTTGTATGCACGCTTGGGCATGGCGCGTGTAACGCGTGCGCGCGATTTTGGGGCAGCTGATGCACCAAATGCGGCGCTCCCGCCGTGGCTGACGGCCGAGGAGGCGGCGCGCGATCCAGACCGGCCAGTGCGCAGCAGCAATTTCACCCTGATCAACCTACTGCTCGTTCACCTGGGCCCTATGCGCGAAGACCGGCTCTGTCTGTGCATTATGGCCCTCCAGGTGTTGGGCAGCGCGATAGCATTTTGGATCCGCTACCGTCTCGTCTATCTGGCGTACGATCAGGTGGAGCCATAGGATGGCTGTAAGAGGCACACTTTCCATCATAATACATGCACCATCTTGTTCTACGTATGACACCCGAGTCTGCTTTGGATTTTGTCCAAGGTTGATGCGATTGCTCAGCACCAAAACTGACCGCTGCTTTACATGCCATGGATCCGACATCACAATAGCGTTACACGTGTTACACCTGCCATAGACAGCAGGCCATCTTATGGGAATCTAAAGCTGCCCATGTGGTGATGCAGGAACGAGAAAGCCTGAGACGGCCTACCAGGGTATAGATCAACGAGAACCTTTACAAGTATCGCGTGTACGGGCGCGACAATTTGGCGTGCACTGTGGCACAGAGCGCGCTCCGCCGACATGTACCACGGCCGATAGTGCAAGGCTGATGGCCAGATAGGCCGGAGGTCGCTGTGACCGCAGACCGGCTATGCAGCAGAGCGGCAGCAGCACCAGCAGCAGCAATGGCAGCAATAGGTAATCTAGACCTGTCGGACACGACCACGTATGCCTTGGGACAGCCTACCATGTGCCAGCATCGAGCACCAGCAGCGCAGAACATGGTGATTATGGTAAAATGACCGCTACTGCTGCCGCGACCGGGTCAAGGTCATCTACCCGCGTTTAGACAGAATGCAAGGCCCGCCGACCATAGTGGTCCGGTATGGCATAATGCGGATGCAGAGTAGCTTTTTGGAGAAGCCACGATGCTTGGACCGTCGAGTCTACTCAACCAGTATTTAGAGGGCCGTACAGCGAGATCTCACACGTGGGGAGCAGCCATGGCCCATATCCAGCAATTAGAGCAGATGAAAATCATAAAAGCGGCAAGTCCACGTTGCCCAGCATATTTGCCCTGATGCCATCTGGTTGCGCCTGCGCATACCCGGTTCACTAGTTTTGGATATGACCACGTTGGTACAGGGATTTTTGCTCCATGGGAGGTGTTGGACAGGTGCGCATCTACGCGTAGGCCCGCCATCCACCTACGACTAGCACTCGGCTATGCGCTAGTCAGCAGCACCATGCACATCGGCACTGGCCTGCGCGCCACAGACCCAAGTCGATCTGCCAACGGGTTTGGCAAGCGAGAAGCGAGGGCTGTGGGGAGGAATGTAACCTGGCACAATAGCACGAACACACCAGTTGGGCAGAAAACGTGGTAGCGACTCATTTCGTGCGCATGCCAGAAAGCAAAAACACCATCCGCTTGCATGGTGCTGTTAAAAGCCAGAGGAAGAGGCCGTAACACGCTTTTGCTCCGCTACCGCACGCCTCTTTACGTTTTCGTGGCTCACTGCTAACGCGTTGTTTTCGCCTTCGTCTTCGCTATTTCGTATCCAATATCCGATATAACGTTAACGCCGCAACGATATATTAAGTGTGCTATTGCCGTCGCTGCAGCCTGCACGCACACGCACACACACACACACACACACAGCAGTATTGCTGTCCTGGCATTATTGATCGCAGTGCAGCGCGTTTGCCCACGCATTGCAGCGCAAGATTAGCCAAACACGCCGCTGCGTTTACCTGTGCCCTCCCCACATCCTCGCTAGCCTGTGTCACCGGCGGCCACGCTTTGACACTGACATCACCACCTGAACATCCGACACGTGCCATCCCTATTTAACCGCTAGGCGCCTATACACCAAATTCGGCTCGTCCATCGTTGGCTGGTACGTATTAGTGCGCGGACAACGGGTGCGCATGCACCGGAAAGGAAGCAACGTCATGTGCTACCGCACAAACTTCACCCGTCACAGCGAGGCGCACACATATGTCGACAGCATGCGTTCTGCAGCTGCCATTATTGCTAGCGCCGCCGATTCTGCCATGCGCATTGTGTGCATGTGCTCGCTATCGGCTAACGAAAGCACATTTCGCGTGCGTGCGTGCGTGCTGCTGCATGGCAGCGTCTCCTCCTTTGCGCATGGCATGTCGCGCGGCCAGGCCTGCGTATGCTGTCGCTGCATCCAACATGGCCTTCGCACTAGCCACGTTAGCGATGTTGCCTCTGTCATGTGCCTTTGTCGTCCCATGCAGACACTTGCGTGCGTGCGCCAACCCCCCCCCCTCAAACTCCCACCGTCCGCCAGAGTAACGTAGCGCGCGCGTCAGCCTGCACATGCTCCGCGGTAGCCCGCGCTGTGCTACTCGACGTACTTTCCCTCCTTGGCATTGCCGCCGCTTAGTGCCAGGCAATTTAGCGCTCGAGCCACGCTGCAGCGCCATCCGCGTGCGGACACGCGTGGCGCGAACGATGAACGGTGTGACCTTTGCCATGCGTGGGTTTTATCGTGCAGACGATTGCTCGCTCTCTCGTTCTTTCTCCCAACGACGACATCACGACATGGGCGCTCATAAGCTTATCCCGTCGCAACCGTCCTTCACCCTTCTGCATTCGCAGTCCGTCGATTGTGGCATCCTTTCTCACTTGTTTGCCTTCTCTCGCCCTGTTACTTTGTATTGCCACATTTTGCGCAGTACTCGCGCGTGCGCCTTCCTATTCCGCACTCTCTCTTTCCTGCGGCTTGTTCACTTGTCTACATGCCACTGTCTTTTGCGTAGCCAGTCCTACCGGCACTCTATAGACGGCTGCACTTACACCTATATATACATAGAATTTAGTGCCGACTCTTTGCCATCTTTGGCTGTACCTGAACTACCTGGCCTCGCTTCTGTCTGCCTTCTGCTACCTTTACCTCTCTCTGTCTCTGTGCAACCGCCAATCGTTCAGCGCTCATTACATTTGCTCGCTGCGTTTCTCGCTCTCCGACTCCCTCTGCGTATCTTTTCTCACGTCACACGGCGACGCTTGGTGCTGCCATCCATCATCGCTGCGCCTGCCAGGGTACATGTCCTGTGCCATTCGTTCTGCTGCCTTGCACTCTCAGTCGCTGCAGAAATTCTCAGTACAGCTAACTTAGACGGCAACGCCCTTCTTACCCTTTGTCACCAATAGACCTCGCTCGTTGCCGCAGCTCCTCCAGCCTTTATTATACCCTATTATAGACTGATAGATATCCACGAACCTCTGGCCTCGCATCCGCTCGCCGCTCGACATCGTTCAACTTCAACATCAAAATAGCCTTTTCGCAGTGATATCATCGTAACTTCAGCCATCATGAGCTTTGCCGATATCCCGATGATCGACAGCAGCAGCGTCGCCATGGAGGCCAGTCGCTCGTGCACGATTGCGGGCCGTATGCCCGACGTTGGCGAGGACAACCAAGCGCCGTTCCGCGGCATGGAAACCTACTTTGGCTACATCGAGACGGTGCAGGACGCACTGCTTGTTTTTGAAAGCTGCCGTCTTGGCCAGCTGCCACGCGTGCACCGGCGTCTCAACGAGCGGGAGCGCCGCTGGCTACGGTCCGGATCGGTGTACGTGTGGGACGAAGAAGAGTCGGACGTACGCCGCTGGACCGACGGCCGCCTTTGGTCACCTTCGCGCATCCGCGGCCGCTTCCTGGTCTACCGCGAACTTTCCTGCCGGCGCACAGAAGCCATGGAGGTCGATTCGCCCGACGATCCGTACGCCAACGATGCAGCAGCAGATGGCTACGCGCATCTTCCCAGCAGCGGCATCGACGCTCCCGTGTCTGCCAGCGCTGCCTCGCTGATTGCCGCCATTCCCAATCCAACGCGCTACGGCACCAAGCGGCTTCTGTTCAAACCACGTGGCCTTATCAAGCGCACCATTGCCATTGAGACCAGTTCCGGCCGCCGCCTTCACTTGATCTCCTACTTTTCCGAAAGTGATCTGGCATCCGGTGCCCTGCCGCGCCCGCGCTTTGACCCGAGGCTGCAGCAAGTGCAGATTCCGCGTGAAATCTACCCTGAACTGCAGCAAATGACCCAGGGCTCCGATGCGACACACCACAGTCTGCAGTCGCAGTCGCAGTCGTATGCGCCACAAGGTAGCATGGGCGGTGACAAGCCAGAGCGTTTCCACATGAGTAGCTTCGACATCAAGCAGCCACAGCACACTCAACCTTCGCCAGCACGCTCCGTGTCACCGCTCCAACAGCACATGCACCGCCATCTCCAGCAGCATGGTGGTTCGCCAATCATGATGGCACAGGATCATGGCCACCCGACTGCCAACACGCCAGGCTCGGTGTCACCACGCATCCCGCTGCTGCCACCGCCATCCCAAGCGCCGCGCAGTCCTCACCAGTCACGCTCTCACATGGTGCAGTACGAGCATGCTCTCTGCCACAAGCAACAGTACATGCACTCTCATGCGCCGCTGACGGTATCAGGGCCATGGGTTGCCGCGGGCACTCCGCCGCTAACGCCGCCCGAAAACTCGCCCACCTCCAGCACGATGGCGCAGCTGCGCTTCAGCCCGCAGAGTACCACTGCGCCAGGCCGCGGGTTCATGACCACGCTGCCACTGTCGCCGGCCATGTCACTTGCAAGCCCCCATTCCAACGGCACAACCACTACCACGACCACGACCACGACCACAACCACCATGGTGCTGGCTGCCTCGCTGCCACGGACCATGGCGGCCCATGGACGGCCGTCGCCGTCACCATCACCGCGCCTACTCCGGCGCCAACTGCCCATGATCTCCGCCCCGTCATCGCCCGCCCACGTGCGCGCCGAACTCCCGTCCGTGAGCAGCATGCAAGAGTGGTCGCGCGGAAACAGCAGCAGCCGTGACAACTCGCCGTCGGCCAGCGTACGTTACGCCCCCTACCAGTCGCGCTCCGCGTATGTGTGGCAGCCGCGCAACGACGAAGACAAGCGGCTGGTGAATGCGCTCAGTGCCCATCTCAGTCTTTAAAATGCGACGCTGTCTGACCATGCACTTGGTACTCTCTGCCCATGACTGCTGCTCTTTTGCCTGCTTGTGCTCTAGTGTCCCTTTATTTTCCACTTTGCTCAATGTATCTCACTCTCAACTGCGTTCGATGCATGCACGCTAGCTGCCTTTTCTCTGACATTTGCGCAAGCACACTTTTACAGTACACCTGTGCCTTTACACCTGTGCTTTTGCCAAGGTATCAATAGATAAGCTTACTCTGCGCTAGCCCATGTGCCCAGCCATCCATGCTGCCGATCACACCCGGCTATGCATCCTGTCATCATGTGGCGACGCACACGAACACCACGACGACGTGCACATGCTCTCTGCACAGCAGAGTAATCTGGTTAAACGGAAATTCTTGATTCATAAACCCAGAAAAGCACACTATCACTGTTGGTTGGCAAGAAAACGAATACGCGCGACAATGCCAGCAAACTGCATCGCTGCCATCATAACCGCAGAGGATGACCTGCGCTCACTCGCGACTTATGCACCACCGCTAAAAGGAGATTGACGCACAGCATACACCGTTAGCACTAGCCATCGTCGCAGTAGTCAAACCAGCGCGTTCTACGTACACAATGATGTTGTTGATGGGAATATGGATGAGCTATACCGTGGAAAGCGCGCATAAACCGTCGCCATCGTCAGCACTTGTCAGATAGAGCCAGGTAGATCAACGTCACCGGCCGCGCTCACCTTGACAAAGAAGCCAATGAAGCCCATGACGAAAAAGCCCATTGACACGGCCTGCGCGACCTTGATGTACTCTGTGCTAGCGGGTAAGTACAAGAAATAACACACGAGCGCGGATACACCGGGCAAATGCCCGGTATGGCGTCTGCTGCGCACCTTTCCGATCGGGCTTGGTGCACCGATTCAGCAGCAGCTGGCTTTCCTTGATGAACTGGCGCGGCTCGTCCAGAATAGACTCGGCTTGCTCGGGCATGATTGTAGTAGTGCAACGGTGGATGGGCGATGCAAAAAGCAGGTGGGTGGCGCGGGCAGAAACAGTGCCCGGACAGCGGAAAGGACGAAGACAGAGGCAATGGGATTGAGGAACAAGAAGAGCAGCAAAGCGGTCGCGGGGAGCGTGGAGCGTCTTTCAAGGCACGCGCCGGTCTCAAGAATTCTGACCAATCACAGCGCGCTACACCATCAACAGCCAGGTTTAATCACGCAAATACAATGGGCCTACTCCTTTGGCGAGAAAAAGTTGGCCAGCTTCTGCGAAATATCCGGCACATTGCTGATGCTGTTGTGAAGATCCGCCTGGTTCTGCTGCATCTCCTGCAGCGCCTCGGGGTCTGCGGTCGACAAGATCAGCTGTGGCAGTGCCGGCAACATGGCTCAGCAGGTGTGAGTGCTTACCCATATTCTTCATCATCTTTGGCATGACCACCAGCATAATGACGCTAAAGCCCATCATCAGCATGTACGGATTCGCAAACAGGCTCATGATATTGAAGCCTTCGCGTTTCTGCGGGCGACAGAAGCGTCAGTGCTGCGACAGTCGGCAATGCAGTAGCGATCGTGCCCACCGCAAAGAACTCGCGCTGCGCAAGCGGCGACAGCGTTAGTGGATACGGCAATCCAGCTCCTGGAGAGCCCCATTCGGCGCCGGTAGCAGACACGGTCGCCTGCACCGCGCCATTCTCAATGGACAGTTTGACCTAGGCCGATCACGTAGCTGCCGTGAGCACACTGCAGCTGCTGATCATCATCCAGCTGCGGTTACCTTTGGAAACTCCATATTGGCTGTCCAGACCTCCAGCAGATAATCGCCATCTGGCACGCCAGGACTAGACACACGCACACACACACACATGCGCGCGACGTTCAGCCAAGCAAGAACAACTGTAATGCAGGCAGTAGCGCAGACACCTACATGATAAAGCCGCCGTCCTGGCGAAGATGGCCAGTGTAACGACCGTTATCCAGCACGACTCTCGTGTCGGGCGTCAACAGGGCCGGGTCTGCCAGCGCCGTAAGCGGTGCGTCAGCCCGTGCACTCTAAGATGCGCATGGACCATCTCGCTGCTCGGCTACCCACCAAACGCCACATGCTCCTGCACTATGGCACCGCGCACGTCCGCGTTAGCAGCAACAGCACATGCCAGTCCAAGGGCCAGTACAGCCGGCGCTACCACGCATAGCAGGCTGTAACATTGCACAGATCGCCTCGTCAGTCCGGCTGCAAGTGGTACGTACAGGCACTCGGACAGCCTACCGTCGTGCCAAATGTAGCATCATGAAGGATAAACACAGGTAAAAGGTACTATCAGCGAGTAAAAGGCGTGGCCACCCGGCGGTGACAAGGGACGTTGTTGGCAGGACAGTAGTGGTGAGGACGGCGGCCAGCCTCACGCTTCCGGTCGGTTGATTTCACTTTTACTCTTCACCCGTGGAGCAGATCGTCCCGCATTCTCGTCGAATCACCATGCAGCCGACCAGCGTTCTCCGGGAAAAGGCGGTGAATACGTTCAAGCGCGCGCAGCGTGGCTTGTTTGCCGGAAAGCACATTCAATTTGGCAACAACAAGCCGTTCTCGCTGAAGAAGACGCGTCGGTAAGTCGCGCCGGCCCTGACCGTTGAAGACTGTGCCGTGCGCAGTCGCCGCATTCAGCAGGGTATGGGCATGCGCGATTCAGCTCTAGCGCCGCTTACGCTGTGCCCGATTGTACCTGGGGCTGCTTTTATGCCAGGATATGGCTGCCGAACGTGCAGCGCAAGCGGCTCTACTCGGAGATTCTCGGCTCCATGGTGCAGCTCAAGGTGACCACGGCGGCGTTGCGTACCATTGACAAGAAGGGCGGCCTGGACAACTATCTGCTCAAAACGCGTGAGGAGAAGCTCAACAGTGAGGCCGGCGTGCGTTTGAAGCGCGTGCTGCAGAAAAAGCTGGAAGACCAGGAGGCGAAGCGCAAGCTGAAGCTTGATCAGAAGCTTGCAAAGCAGCAGCGACAGCAGGCTGCCGCGTCTTTGATGCCGCGTCTGGAGAAGGCCGAAGCAGTCGTGTAGTGATTACACAGATATATAAAACACGAGCGAGCAGCGCACACACTCGGCTCCAACCGCTGTTTACCTGTTTCTTTGTATTGCATCCTTGCGTCACCTGCAACGCTCTGTGCTATGGCCGAACCGTGGTCATTCAACTACGACGAGGAAGAGGAGGAGGAGGCGGCGCTTGCTGACGAGCGGCAGGTAGGCTAGTACGCACGCGTGAGATGCCCAGCACTGCAGCTGCGCTTACTGAACCAATCCACCAGGCAGAGCAGCCGGTCAAGAATGGTATTCTTTTCGTCATTGACGCGTCTACCGCCATGCGAGAGCCTGGAAAGCAGGGCGAGAGTCCGCTGCACTGCGCCCTCCGCTGTGCAGGTACCGTACTGCTGAATAAGCTTGTTAGTAGCGAGGAAGACCTGGTCGGCGTTCTTTTGTATGGAACGGTATGTCACACTGTGCGCATGTGAGCCCTGGATGGCTACCGTTGACGCCTCTACTCGTTCACGTATACGGTATAGACAAAGCAACATAACAGCAGTGACTTTAGGCATATCTATCTTTTGCAGGATCTGGATGTTACGGATGTTCCGCGTGTGCTCGCGCTTGAAGACTTGAAGACTTGTAAGTGTACATCAGCGCCTGATCACGGCAAACAAGCGCTGATGGATAGTTTGTGTATACGGCAGACCCAGATAAGCTAGAGCACCTCGTCGGGGCTCCAGTGGACGATGTGGCGCTGGGCGATGTGCTGTGGATGTGCCACAATGTGTTTGCTGCATGGCAAGTAATCTGGCCCGGTGTGCACATGACCTACTAGCCTGCCGCTTACGCAAGTAGCAGTCCGCAAAAGCTAGGCGCCAAGCGTATATTCATGATCACCAGCAATGACAACCCAAATGGTGCTAGTCTGGCATTGCAAAGGGCGGCGAAAACGCGCGCAAAGGTAGACGATGGTGCCATTGGGCGACGCCAGCCAACAAAGTAGACTAAGGCGTACTTTGCCGTGCCTCACAGGATCTACGCGATCTCGGCATTCGCATTGAGCTGTTCCCCTTTGATCCGCCTGGTCAGCACTTTGATTTTGAGCGCTTTTACAAGGTAGACGGTGCACTGCCCTGCATCCACCGGCTTGGCAACAGCACTTACCGTGAATCATGCTACATACGTACCCCAGAGTGTAATGCTGGAGAATCTGTGTGGTGACCGTAAAAAGATTCAGGGCAAAGACGATGAGAGCAAGGATGAGAGCAATGAAGAGGAGGAAGAGAAGGAGGAAGAGGACGAGCTGGCCTGGCAGGAAATGGCTGTCTCCACGCGCTACGAAGAGCTCTTGACAAGAGTCCGCCGTCGAGAAATGAAAAAGCGCATTCGGGCACGTCTTCCGCTGGACCTATCCGACAATTTGCGCATAGGCGTCCGCATGTAGGTGCCTCATCGCGCACAAGGGAGCAGCTGAAGGGCAACGACTGACCGTGTACACTCAGGTATAATCTTGTCCTGGAGCGCAAGAAACCGAAATACGAGCTAGTCTACATGCGTGGTGAGACAACCCGTGTGGCCAAGCCAAAGATTGAGCTGGTGGCTGCGGTACGTGTTTGCGGATGCTGGTAGGGACTATAAGTTGCTAACACAGTTGCACATAGATGAGCAACACGCCAGTGAACAGAAAAGATGTTCAATACTACTTCAACTTTGGCGGAGTAAAGGTACGATGCTTGTGAGCATGCAAGAATAGCATTGCAGCAAAACCAACAGCCACGCCCTGTTTGTAGGTGCAATTTACTGCTGAGGAAATGGCGGAAATGAAAGATCTTGGTGACCCTGGTGAGTGAGGATCTGGCACGATGGCGCACGCGATTGACCCAATGCTTACCGGTGGTGCCAAGGCATCCGCATTCTTGGTTTCAAGCCACGCAGTGTGCTAAAACGGCATCACAATGTAACACACGTCTTTTTCCTGTATCCGGACGAGACGGTACGATAGCGCTGCACACAGCTCTGTAGAATGCGGCATACCCACGATTGCGTTTTCATACCCAGGCCTACGAAGGGAGCACCGCAGTGTTTACCGCACTACTCGAGGTACTTGCATCCAAAGAAAAGGTCGCTATCGCACGATACATTGGACGAAAACACACTGGACCGCGGCTGGTTGCGTTAATACCGCAGGTGTGACTCGCCGTAATGTAGCAGTCGCAATGGCATTGAATGCTAATGATCACCGCCAAAAGCTTGAGATCACCGGGCAAGATGGACAGGTGGTGCCGCCAGGCCTCCATATGGTAATTCTGCCGTTCAGCGATGACATCCGCCACATTCCAGTTGATCAGGCACCGCAACGTAAGAGCAACGCCAACCAGCAAAACAAAATTGCGACGCTGATGCAGTGTCGTGTACAAATAGCGTTGGAGGAAGAAGTCGACTTGGCAAAGAAGATAATTGGCAGTCTGACGATGAAGAACGGATTCCAGCCCGAAAATTACGAAAACCCAGGTAAACAGCTTGTGCCGAGCTTGGTTAGGAGCAGAGACTTATGTACCGGCGGCCCCAATAGTGCTGCGCAAGCATCACGAGTTTCTTCAGGCCATTGCGCTAGAACGTGAGTCTGTCGAGACGTTACACGACTCAACACTGCCCAAGACCGATACAATTGCCAGGGTAGGTAGGACGACAGCAACACTGCTGCTGACATAGACAGTAGAAGCTAACGCGCGACAATAACGCGCACTGGTCAGCGCATCGGCAAGCTGGCCGTGCAATTCAAAGAAATGACCGGGCTTCCCACAGACAGTGAAGCGACTAGTGTATACTCTACCGCCACACAGCACAAGAAACGCAAGACGGGCGAACAAGTAATGGATGACACCGAGGAAACCGACAGACGCAAGGTGATGCGCTCGGAGATCAGCCATAGTACCGTTGCCGAAATGGCAGCGCAAGGACAGGTAAGAGGAGTAATACGTCCGCCTGGAAGTACGTTGCCAGCGCTTACGCATTGCCAATATTCCCGTGCGCCAATGCAACACGCATTACACAATTCAAGTTGAACAAGGTATGTTATTGAGACAGACGGCACGTTCCTCCTGATGCTTATCATCGCGTTTGTATGCACAGCTTACGCGGGATCAACTGAGGGCCTTTCTCAATTCTATTGGCATACGCTCAGCATCCTCTGCCAAAAAAGCAGAGCTGCTGGAGGCTGTTCAATCGCATCTTTTTACATCCTAGCTTCGGCTTGATGTCGATAGCTGTGCTGAATAAACCGCAAAAGACCAGGTGGCATTCGGTTAGTATCTTTTGCTGTCGTCGCGATGAGAGCGATGATGAGAGCTCCGCTCTACCGCTCCATCTCGGCGCTCTGGTGGGTGCCGTTCAGCGCGGTGTTGCCCATGTGCATCTCGCGTAAGCTCTGGATTGTACTGGGAGTGATAGCTAGTGGATCGGCGTTCATTGCGCTGATCAGTTCCTAGCAATGCGTTGACTCGCGCGCGCTCGCGCTCTTCACGCTCGCGGCGTTCGCGGCGCAGTTCTTCAATACTCTTTGACATCTGCAGGGGCTTGGAAGAGCATGTGAGCATGTGAAGCAGTCTACTTGCCAAAAAGC
The DNA here is from genome assembly GCA_003614735.1 of Thamnocephalis sphaerospora. Lineage (NCBI taxonomy): Eukaryota > Fungi > Zoopagomycota > Zoopagomycetes > Zoopagales > Sigmoideomycetaceae > Thamnocephalis > Thamnocephalis sphaerospora. The sequence goes on along the minus strand of KZ992620.1, from coordinate 11,019 downwards.
AGCAACACACCTTTTCTCCATGCGGTGGGTGACTAGACGAGCGATACTTGCCGTCAGATTTGTGCAAGTACTGCCCCTCTTCACGTTTACGCTTCTGGTATCGATTAACCGCTGTCATCGGATCCTCTATTTCTAGTATTGGCGCTACGACAGGCCTACTGCTAGTCAAAGTAAGCGTGATGATAAAGGAGCATAGCAACCAACATAGCCTACCTTGATCGACTCCGCCGACTCGTTTGCTTTTCTGATGGTGCCGCATCGCTATGTATGTACCACGGCCTACGGTCTAATAGGTCGATTGCCATCAAAAGTCTGCTGGCTGTAGTCGGCGCGGCATACCGCAAACTCACTCCCGACGAGACTGCCCAAGCAATCTTTCCTATTGACCATACGCCGCTTCGGCTCGTGTTCCTCCCGCATTTGCTCCTTGGACGTCCGCTAAAGCAGGATTTCTCAGTAAACTGTGGCATTGGTCACGGCTCGTCAATGCTTACCCTATCATGCATCCTTGATTCCAAGGCTGCATCCTGCCGGTTCTCATCTGCTGCACGCTGTTCTACACCAGCTATCCAGAGCTTTCGACCATCGTCTACACCATCAGTAGGGTGGCTCGATCTTACAGGAGAAGCTGCCTCATCCTTGCCATCGGGCTGCCCCTGTTTCGCTGTTGCTCTCGCACGTAGCAACGATAGTCTGTGCTCCCGCTCCTATAACGGCTAAGCCTGTGTGAGCTGTGCATTTCAAGACAGCACGGCAGCAGTTCCGCCATACCGCTATTTGAGCACGCTCTTCACGCTCTTCTTCACGACTACGCGCACGCTCCTCGTCTTGGCGCACACGCTCGCGATTCTTGGCGCTATACACGTGCCAGCTACATATGCCAAAGTAGTAAGCGTCAGCTGGACCTGAATAGTCTTACGCTTTGATGAGACTTGCCTTTTGTGTGGCAGAATGTTCATGCTGAGAAAAGAGATTGTGGTGTGGTGGTGAAAGAAGCTGGACTGCCACTGCGTACGCTGACTTTGGCACCAACACCACAACATTTACCAGCGCGCCCTTTGCTTGCTTCATTCCAAAAGTTCCGGCATGCTCAAGTCTCAGTCGCGTAAAAAAGCGCGGTTTTTTGCTAAACCAAGCTGAAATATCGAGTATAATACATGCATGCACTCTTGTGCAAGAGTGTGCAAGCGACTTTAGCTCAGTTGGGAGAGCGTTAGACTGAAGTTCTAAATGTCCCCCGTTCGATCCGGGAAGTCGCATATCTTTTGGCTTTTTGTACACATGCCAACCACGTGATCATGCAAGATCTAGCTGTCTGCTCGCCCAGGACGCTTCGCGCGTAGAGTATGCACAAAGCCTTTGTAGTGCATGCTCGTGGTACACAAGTCTTTCTGCTGCTGCATTTGGTCCTTTTAGGACTGTGCCGTAGGTACTGCAACACTGCACTGTATCTTGGTGTTGTGGATGACAGGCGCTAGTTTTGGGTTGGCTGTTTCACTCGCCGCTATTGCCGTGCGCTTTTATGCGTGATCTGTTGGTATGTTCGGATGGCTTTCCTTGTTATTCTCTTTTCTTCTGAGCTGGCGCGCATGCTCTAGCCTACATAAGTGGTGCGCGCTTTTGTCCTACAGACTGCATACTATCAAAACGTCCTTGCGCATACGCGTTCTTACATGTCGTAAGGCTTCGTCGTTCAGGCCATTTCTACACGCCACAGATCCTGTTTGTCACTGTGCCCATTTTATTCATAGTGTCCTTGCGCCGCAGCATACTACAACCAGTCCTGCCAAACTATTTAGCACTATTATGCTGAGAAAATCCAAGCTACCGGTAAGTCGGATTTCATGCGTGATTCAGCTAGTGTGAGCGTGTAACGATGTTGCTAATATGATCAATCTTTGCGCCCGTCATTTTAGCGCGATCCGTTGCGTGTTCGCGTGCTGCGTAGAAATGCATATGCGGCCGGCCAAATACCATATCTTCTTGTGCTGCATCAAGCTGCAATCGCTAGAGCAGTCAGAGTAGCTGCACTCAACGCTCAGTGCACGAAAGGTGCGGGGCGCCAATCAGTTGGTCGCCCGGATGTCGTGGTGAGCAATGGTGACCACTATTGTGCCTGCACTGTTTACCTGCACTGACGCTTGCCATGCAATGGTTTAGGTGTCCCAAAGGCCAAAATATCCTCACAAGAGCTGCGCTCGACCAAGCCCACTCTCAGTGTCGCTTGTACCACTGCTAGAAAAGAATTAGACTGTCAAAAGTGTGGACTTGCAAGTTTAGCAAAACTATCTGCTCCGGCTGTGTACATACGCCCTGTAAATGGCTGTGTTGCTTTTTCGTGCCTTGTCGTCCGTTAGCTTACGCATTAGTGCCTGCTGCCTGTTTGCGATTGTTTGCGCTTTACAACTTTGCTCTAGCGCATGCGTGCCCAACTGTAGCCGATTACTAAACATATAATGACGTTTAAAGTAGCATATATGTATTCAGCCCATCCCTAGATCTTGGAATCGATACCAGTGTCCAATTATGTACGGGGCTATCGTCACGCGCTCAAGTCATATCGCAAGCGGTTTTTACAGCAATAAAGACACCTGTCCTTGACTGCTCCCCTTGTCATTCTAGTGCTCCAGCAGACGCGTAAATTCAAGTCAAGTTAGGTTAATAGGGCTATTGCTTGCGAGAATCGCCAGGGCGATCTACCCGCTGATTTTGAGCTATAAACGATCGCGGCTGCGGAATCCTTGATCCAGAAACAGCGGCAGTCACCATGGGATGCTCCAAAGTGGGTTGCGGCTGTGCAGAGGTAGGCAGCTCGCAGCGTGCCTTAAGCATGGGTAGACGCGAGGGCATTCCTGCTTTACGGCCGCTGGATAGCCGCTTGCGGGTAGGTGGTAGGGGCGATCCTACGGCTAAAATTCTGGAAGCCCGTCGGCGCGTTATCGGCATGCGGCCTTTTTCTCGCGAGACACGCTGTGCCATGGTGCGCATAAGTTTGGACAGGGGTTGTCTGCGGCGCTCGTGATGCCCTGGTCCTGTTGGGACTGAAAACGCGACAAACGGCAGTAGCTCAAAAGTATCTGTTTCTTCAATGTCGCAATGAAGCAAATCTGTCACATCTGGTGTGGCGGCCAACAGTGCGTCTGGTTCTGCGCACCGGTATCGTAAATAAAATGTTATGCGTGTAGTACACTGTATGTACACGCCTATTACCTGCTTTGCGCTCTCGTTCGTCAAACGGAAGCGACCACGCGTCGACATTTGATGGTAGCTGTGTGCTCAGAGTATCCATGGGCATCCTGCGGAATCGGTAGCAGTCTGGATTATCTGGCTGCAGGAGTGATAGCCAGTCCAGCGCGGCGGGAGGAACATAAGGCAGCGCTAACAACGAGTCAGGTTATTCACATACCATACAAGCATGATGTTACTGCGCTGGGGCTAACCTTTTGGCGATGGCGGCATATATTCCACGCCTCCATCCTCAGGAACCGGTGACTGTTCGCGCATGTGCACATTGCTCACTGGCGCTACTTCCGCGTGCACGCGTCGCTGCGTGACTGGAGCCAGAGGCTTTGGCGCATACTGGCCGCTTTTCCTGCGCGTAGCCACTTGGGCGCGTGCCGACTTTTTGACTTCATCGTGGCCTCCCCAGCCTGGCGTAGCATTTGTAATGTCCCCAAGTAGACGACGACCCGTTTTGACGTTTGTTTTCCCAGCTATTAGGCAGCGCAAGTGTCGTTGAGTTTCTACACGGCCGCTACCGGCTTCAATAACGTTGACTTTGCTCACCTGCTGGCGTTTTCCATGGACCGGGTGTATGCGCCTGTGCAAAGTTACCTGCCGCGCCACCCAGTGCTGTCTTGCTGGAGAGAAGCGCTTTATGCAAACCTGGAGTGCGTCGGGCACCGACGACGCCCGGGACTGCATTCTCGTCGGTTTGTAGACTGCCTAGTTCGTTGGCCCGGTAGCGATGCATGTTGACACGAAAGGAGCAAGTGGCATGTGTTGTTTACCGTTGTGTCTTTCCTGCTTATTTCTGCCGCCGCCTTATCCGTGTACACATGGAGGACGCCACTCGGGTAGGCGCGCCTGGCTGGCAAACTGGTGTACATATGAACCAGCGTTTGTCTCACGCATAGTGCTTTCCAACTGAAAAGGCGTGGAATCGCGCCCACGAGTTGTTCGCGCTTGGAAAAGGTATGCGCTAGCTGAAGTCGGGGGCCTGGCGGCGTGGGCTAATTGCGAGTGTGCTTGCTCGAGCCAGCACCTGCAAGGCAGGAGGCGCGCACGATATGCGAGGCGCTGCGCACAGCCGGCTTGCTGGACCGCCTGCTAGAAAGCTTTACCGGTGCGTGAGCCCACTACTTTTAGGACTCGTCGGGCAGTCAAAGTGCTTATGCACGCATTTCTACACAGAAATTGTCAAAAATCAGCTGCAGACACAGATAGAACCGGTGCTAGAAGAGCTGGATTCAGAGTATGGCGTGGGTTCTCCGAAAAAAAAAAGTATTGGAGCATGAACAGAGAAGGCTTACCTGCACCCTTGACGTAGAGAGTTGCTCAGCAGCTTATTTGTAGCGAGGACGATCCGCGAGAAAGCAGACACGCGGAAGACTTTCAGGCAAGCACGGTATACCCTGAATTGCTGCGAAAGGTGACGGAGCACGTTGATCGAGCAACTGCTCTTGCATCATGGATAAGCGCGAGGCGAGTTGCAACTGCGCGTAGGTAGATGGCCACCCTGCTAATGCATCAATTGCAACAGTGAGCAGGCACACGCGGCACTTCATCGGCAGCTTCAGACGTGGGCGTACAACTGCGTTGCCAGTATCGCATTGCCTTTCGCCTTTGCATACATACAAAGCACTCTGCAGGCATTCGAGTCTATCTCCAGTCGTGCAGCGCTGGCTGGCGTGCGATTGGGCGACGAAGCGAGCTTGGATGTGATTAGCGGTGCGGGGCAGACAGGGCTATCGCGTGAAGATGTCGCCTTCATCGCTATGCTTCAAAGACTCTCCATCGAGCAGCCAATGTTGCTTGCAACAGACACCCCCTGGTGGCAGGACAATTGCTACGATGAGGGCGGATCCACCGAGACAGACGCTCGTGCAGAGGAGTATGTGCGGCGGAGACGCGACTTGACCCTGGTCGTCGGTATGCAACAAGTACTCGGCCTTTCAACTCGCGTGGGCCATCAGCAAATCATGTTTCAAGTGGCGGCAGAGGTGGCGGCGCAGGCAATCGAAGTGCGAGTGCGGTCGTCTTGCAGCGGCGTTTTTGAGCAACCTAAGCTGAGCCTATGCCGTGCCTGGCTGGACAACGTGGTGCTTCCCTGGGCGCAGATTATGCATTTAGATCACGGTGAGTGGTGGGCGACGCAGTCAGCTAGCGTACACGCTCTAACCTGCAACCCGCTGGGCACACAGGAGACACTACCCAGAGTGACAGTGGCTGTGTGCCATTCAGTGTCTGGAAGGACAAATTGCAAAATCATCTTCATTGCGTTTTTGCCAGTATGCGGTGAGTAAGCTGAGCACGGATTTTACATGAACAACCGGTGGTGCTTGTGTGTTGACAGACATGCTTGCGTAGCATCTCGGAGTTGTTCAACATTATCGTCGAGTATCCCCATTGCATGGGAGCGCTGGTGGATTTAAAGGTAATGCCCGCAGGGCACACAAGCTGCGCATTTTATATGACTGCATTATTGATGCACCTGCCTGCTTTACAGACGTGTCTAAAGTTGCCTGGAATGCGGAGCCAGCTGGTGGAATCTCTTACAGCTGCGTAGGTGGCGTGGCTGCAGTCTGTACACTTTAAATGCTACGACTAATCTGAGTGTTTAGCACCCAGGAGCGACTACTCCAGCCGAGTGCCGATACAGCAGACATCCTGACGCAATACGTCTCCATGATTCGATGCCTGCGCTTCTTGGACCCTCCTGGTGTGCTCTTGGAACATGTTGCTGCACCGGTGCGCGACTACCTGCGGTATGTTTACACCGTATATCTGGTGCCACCACAGTCGGGCTATTATCGCTTACGCGTGCTTTTCAGAGGCCGTGAAGACACTACTCGGTGCATAGCGGAGGACTTGATGAACGAATCGCGCTCCGACTTGATTGAGGAGCTGACAGCAGGAGAGGTGATGGAAGAGGGTGCATCTGATTCGGAGGACGAAGACCGGGATCCCGACAACTGGGAGCCTGATCCTATCGACGCTGGCCCAAGTAGGTGCTGGCCAGTGCAGGCTGCGCAACACCCTGCTCTCTCGCCATATATTGCTAACGCACAGTTGCAGAGCTAAATACATGGAAGCGACGCAACGCCGATGCAATCAGCATGCTGATTAGCATTTACAGAACCCGTGACGTGTTTATCAAGGCCTTTCAAACCATGTTTGCAGACCGACTTCTTGCCATCACAGATTACGATACAGACAAAGAGGTGTGCGCTAGTGTAGATGCTTGGCACTTGTGACACACTTTTGACGTGCGTGGATGCGCTGGGCCAGGTTCGCAATCTGGAAATGCTCAAACTTCGCTTTGGTGAGGCTAGTCTGCAGACATGCGAGGTGATGATCAAAGATCTTGCCAATAGCAAGCGCTTTGATAGCCTTCTTGCGGAGAAGCTGTCGGAAACAAACGTAAGGACTTTTGCGTTGGTATGTGTTGCTAGCGGACAGCGGTGCGTACTAACGCGACCCAACAGATCCCTATACACCCCGTTGTTTTATCGCGGCTGTATTGGCCAGAGTTCCAGCCCGAATCATTTCAACTGCCTGATGATGTTGCCAGGTAAACCTATGGCATACCACCCGCTTTTCTATTGATATTCGCGTACGTTGTTAACACTGCGTATGTAGAGCACACGAGGACGCAGATGCAGTCTTTCAGACACAAAAGGGCGGAAATCAGCGACTGAATTGGTTGCCACAGCTCGGCAGTGTCCAAATAGAACTTGAGCTGGGAGATCGTACACTGGATGTGAACGTTTCACCTGCACACGCTACAGTTATCATGAAGTTCCAGGAACAGGGTGGGCACTAAGCATATTAGATAGCAAATGGTCAGCACAAGTACTGACTGATTGGGGAATGCGTTTGCAAGATACCTGGGAGATTGGCGAGCTTGCACGTGCACTAGAGATGAAGCCAGAGATGCTGCGGCGCCGTCTAACTTACTGGACTGGGCTTGGTGTGCTAAAGGAAACCAAGCCAGGGTGTTTTGTAACTCAAGAGACTCTGGAAGAGGACGCCGCACATGGCAAGTCAAATAAGAGACAGGGGTGTCGATAGGGGCGCTAACTTGCGGCTTTGTGTGTGGACCGTGTTGCTTGCAGATGCGATGCTCGTCGACGATATGGATGATCACGATAATGCCGACGAAGGTTCAGCCGCCGACCAGCGCGCCGAGCAACTGCGACTGTACTGGAACTTTATCAAGAACATGCTCACCAGTCTGGGCAGCATGCCCTTGGATCGCATACACAGCATGCTTTCCATGTTTATGCAGGGCCCCGTCAGATTTGAGCGCAGTCCTGCCGAGCTGCGCGAGTTTTTGGATCTGATGGTTCGCGAGGATAAGCTAGAGCTTGTCGGCGGCATGTATCGCCTTAAGCAGTAATGTGGCGACATGTAAGCCTGCGGAAAAATACTTTTTATCTATTTGCAAAGCGCATTTGCAGCAGAGCATGACAGTTTGGTGCTAGTTGCGAAATGACAGGACGCGCGAGAAAAAGTAACTTTTGAACTGTGCTAGCGTGTAGTGGGTGATATCGTTGTCGCGGCGACTATTAACACTATAGTATTCTAGCCACGATAGCTTGTTGTGCCGACCGCGCGACGTACTTCTCAGTCGCAGGCGTATCCAGCACGTAACCCATGGTCTGTCCTGCTCAGGCGCACATACGTGCACCTGATCGCCAGACAGTTCCCAGCGTCCAGACATTACCCCGCTTCCGCGTAGTCCCGGGCGCATGCTGCGTACCACGACGGATGGCTCGTCAGAAGTCAACCGCAGTAGACAGGTACCGTCGCGGAAAAAGCGCAGATAGCGATAGTAGGTGACCAGATGTACCGGTTGATTGAAGGTGTTCTCCGAAAGGCCCTGGCGAATATAGTGGCATGTGGAAATGTACACGCCGTCCATGCGTACACGGGGTCGCTCAATAAACATCAGCCTCCAGTCGTCTCCATAGCGCTGTACGTGTTCCTCCAGCGGTGTTGCAGCACCATTAGTCGCCAATGTATCTATGTGGGATTTTACACCAATGTCCAGATCCACATATGTAAGCTGACATAATAGCCGCCATATACTAGGATCGTAGGCCAGCACTAGAAAGAGTCGCGTGGCCGAGCCAAAGCGCACCAGTGCGCGCACATCAATCACTGTCAAATGTGCTAGGATACGCAGGAGAATCTCGTTTGGCAGGCGGCTGATCGATGCTGGCACATCCTCGTGCTTTGACAGACAGGTTAGTGGCAATTCCTGACGAATGGATCGCAAAAGCTGGTAGAATGGGTTGTCGCGCACATGCTGCTTCATTTTGGTACCGGTGGCGTCTTTGCTATGTTGCGACTCGTAGTCGTCGCCAACCTGAATGTAACGCTCATAAACATCCTCCCGGTCGTCGTGCTGCTGGCGACCCTGGGTTGATCCCAAAGCGCTGGTACCCAGCTTTCCCTCCTGGTAGGCCCGCTTGAATGCTACGTCGACGTCCTGATCAAGACGGAACGCCTGCTGGTAATGCGTCAGTGCTATGATCCATTGGCGTGGTTAGTAAGGGTCAGGTATACGCGTGCTATGCTAGTCGGCCCGGCGCATATTAGCTCACCATCGCCCAGCTTTCCTTCGCGCTCCATCTTGACTGCGTAGATGTAACATTCCAGTGCGGACATGGGCGGCAGCGGCTTCGACATGGGGGTAGGGCTGGTAGTCGCCGAGACCGAGCTTAGCGTTTCCGAGCTGGTCGACGTCTCGGCTGCATTGCTCATTGTTAGGCGCTCCAGTTGTTCAGTCGTCTGGTCCACGGACCTGACGCTGGACAAGTGCGCATTGTCACGACTGGACGAGTTAATAGACTCGTACTGGCCCTGTCTCTTCCGTTCGGCTACTTCTTCCGCCCATTGCCGACGGAATTCCTCCAGCGCCAGCTGCGTATGCTTGGTCGAGCGCATGCTAATCTAGAGCATTGTCTCTGCCAGCTTATCCCGGACAAGTTGGTATCCGACCAGTGACGCTCAATTGGGGGGCCAACACTCCACAGGAGCGAGGCCCAATCATTGTGTCGCGTCACCCCAGCGCACTAAAGATACGGCAAGTGTGACATTGTGGAGCAGCTTACAGCGACGCTGAGGCTAATACTGCAATGATGCACTGCGTTACGCTGGCTACAGAAACGCTGTTGGATCGTATGGCGGCTCATACTGCGTCTACCGTGCGCTTGCTGTTGCCATTGGTGCGCTGGAGCCGACGCACCTGCCCAACCTCGAGAACACGACACCACCTGTTGCGATTGGGCCCCATCCGCAGTGGAACGATCCCAGCAAGATTGTATCCATCGACCCGTACGGACATGTGGTCGCTGACGCGTTTGCCGACCAAATCCGTGCAGGCACCGATATCCGCCCTAGCATTGCCGTAACCAAGGCGCACATGACGCTGGAGGAGATGACAACGGCTGTGCGCCAAGGCCGTATCCAAGTAGACGGTCGGGTGGTTATCAACGAGCGTGGCGATGTCAATGTGGCGAAGGCGGCCGTAGAGCCAGTTTGGTACTTGCCCGGCGTGGCGGCACGCTTTGGTATTGACGAGGCAACACTACGACGCGCACTCTTGTACGTATCATGGCCGGCTGTGAGAACAGGCCGGCGTGTGGCTAGACATGATGCTAACGGCGATGCGCGAAACTGCAATAGCGAGGAGACGGGTGGTATGTATCCAGAGCTGATCACCCGTTCGGATCTCAAAGTGTTTCTCCCGCCCATCGGCGGTCTATCCGTCTACATCTTTGGCAATCCGGAATATCTGTCCGATCCGACCAAGAAATTGACGGCTCGCGTACACGACGAGTGTAACGGCTCGGACGTATTTGGCAGCGACATTTGCACCTGTCGGCCCTATCTCATCTACGGCATCGAAGAGTGCGTCAAGGAGGCCCAGCGCGGTGGCGTCGGCGTCGTTGTCTATTGTAAGCGGCGTATTTGTCTTGTGCGTTGGCCGGCCATGCAGTGGCTCGCCTTACTGACGTGTATTCACATATCCTAGTCCGCAAGGAAGGACGCGCCTTGGGCGAGGTAACCAAATATCTCGTATACAACGCGCGTAAACGGCAGGAAGGCGGTGACACGGCTGCCAACTACTTTTTGCGCACGGAGAACATTGCTGGCGTCAAGGACATGCGCTTCCAGGCGCTGATGCCTGATGTCTTGCACTGGCTGGGCATCACTAAAATTGATCGCTTCATGGTAAGCGCTGCTCTATGCGCGTCTGCCCTTCCGTGTCGCTGTCGACTAACAGAATCATCAACGATATTGCCAACTGGTATCTAGTCCATGTCCAACATGGTGCGTACGCTATTACTACGCGTATGTCATCTTCGATAGCGTGATACTAACTGCTCGAGCGTGCACAATCCAGAAATACGATGCTATCGTGGAAGCAGGCATTGAAATCCGCGAACGCTGCGCCATCCCTGATGATTTGATTCCAGCCGATTCGCATGTTGAGATTGAGGCCAAGATTGCCAGCGGCTATTTCTCGACCGGCCCAGCACCAACGACCACTAGTCTGGAAGCAGTCAAGGGCCGGAGCTGGGACGATATTTCGCATTGAGCTGTTGTGCGTCATAAACTGGCTGTTGTTGCCGTTGTTGTTTGTATGTATACTGTGTACAGTCACGCCATAACCCCCCCCCAATAAGCGTCGATCGCTTCTTTGGCATCACCCACCACCATTCTCTTTGCACACCATGTCCAGCCCTTCCTCATCGCGTGAGCCCTCACCATCCATTAGTGAGGATG